>VZQC01008511.1:714977-735615 GCA_009823505.1 Rhizomys pruinosus | reverse complement strand
GCTAATATATATATATATATATATATATATATATATATTCTAAAATTCATATGGAGAAACAAAAGACCCCAGATAGCCACAGCAACCCTGAGCAAAAAACCAATACAAGGGGGATTGCCATACTAAATTTCAGACTATATTATAGGGCTATAGTCATAAAAACAGCCTGGTATTGGCACAAAAACGGGCCTGTAGATCAATGAAACAAAGCTGAGCATCAAAACCTGAGCACATCCAATTTCAGCCACCTCATATTTGACAAGGGGGACAAGAAGACTAAGTGGAGGAAAGATAGCATCTTCAGCAAATGGTGTTGGCATAACTGGATTACCACTTGTATAAGACTAAAACTAAACTGCTACCACTTGCCATGTACAAAAATCAACTCCAAATGGATCAAAAACCTCAATTTGAAACCTGGAGCTCTGAAAATGATAGAATAAAATGTTGGTAGTAACCTTTAAGACACAGGCTTGGAGCTCCATCCATTTGCTGAGTGAAGTAACACAGTCCCAGTAAGATAAACGAAGAATAGTTTCCCTCATTCGTGGATGCTAACACCAAATTCCCCAGATGGAAGGCAAGCTGAGAAACATTTATTGTCAGATTTCTGTTTATCTTAAAGCAACTATGTTGTTATAGTATGAATCTCTCAATGGGCTCTAAAATCCACCCACCAATTATCTTCATACTCTGTAATTATGGTATATGGGTGGAGAGTATGTATCTATATTTTAGAGTAATATAAAATTAACAGAGGAAAATGTGAATTCCTAAGCATAAAAAAAGACTGAGAGAAAGTTGCAGGACAGTTATGGCAGAATGCATGATCTAGGGTGGGGTGGGGTGAGGCGAAGGGAAAGGGGAATATGCCTGAACTCAATTGAAAAATGGTGCCTGAACTACACAAAACATCAATAAAAATATCTTTTAAAAAAGACAGGCTTGGAAAAAGTCTGTCTAAATCAGACAGCAGCTGTGCAAACAATAAGGTCAACAATTGACAAATGGGACCTTATTAAACTCAAGATCTTCTGTACAGCAAAAGAAATAATCAAAGAAGCGAAGAGAAAAATCCACAGAGTGGGAAGAAACCTTTACTAGTGATACATCTGATAGAGCATTAACATCCAAAGTGTAAAAAGACAAAAAAGAAAAAAAAAAAAAAAAAGAAAAAAAAAAAAAAAAAAAAAGGAGGAAGAAATCAAATGACCTTCTCAAAAGATGGAGTAAAGAGCTGAACAGAGACTTCACAAATGAAGAAGTAAAGATGGCTGAGAAACATCTTAAAAGGTGCTCAGCATCGCTAATAATTAAGGAAATACAAATTAAAACCACTTTAAGATTTCATCTTACTCCAGTAAGACTAGCTATTATCCAGAAACAAAGGATACCACATGCCGGAAAGGGTGTGGGGAAAGGGGAACACTCATCCACCACTAGTGGTCATGCAAACTCTTGCAACCCCTATGGAAAGCAGTTTGGAGAACTCTCAAGAAACTGAAAATGAGACTACCACCTGGCCCAGTCATCCATTCCTGGGTGTGTATCCAAAAGACTCATCCTATTGCAGAGACACGTGCGCATCTATGTTTATTGCAGCTCTCTTCACAGTAGCAAAGAGCTGGAAGCAACCCAAGTGTCCCTCAACTGCCGAGTGGATAGAGAAAATGTGGTACATCTACACAATGGAATTCTATGAAGCAGTAAAGAAAGATGACATCATGAACTTTGAAGGTAAATGGATGGAACTTGAAGCCATTTTGCTAAGTGAAGTAACACAGTCCCAGAAATACAAAGAAAAATGGTATCCCTCATTTGTGGATGCTAACACCATATCCCTAGTTGGAAGGCAAGCTTAGAAAAGTTAATGTTATATTTCTTTTTATCTGAAGGTAACTATGCTGTTATAATGTGAATTCCTTAATGGGATCTAGAATAAACTGACCACTTATTTTCAGACTTTGCAATTGTGGTATATGTATAGAGTGTATGTATTCATATATTAGAGTAATATAAAATCAAAGGGAAAATATGAGCTCCTAAATATATTTTGGAATTAGCGTGTAGTTTATTTTCAAAGGTCATAATTTTGGTATATATGTGATGTACATATAGGCATACTTTGAGCAATACAAATGGTAGGGAACAACAACGACAAAAAGACTGGCTCAAAGAACTGACTGAAAAAGTTAACATCTGCACAAACAATAAACCTCAGCAGAGAAAACCTTTAAAAGGTCTGAGAAAAAGATGCAAGACATATATGGCAAAATGCATGAACTGGGGTGGGGGGAATGGAAAAAGGAGTGTGTCTACATTGGACTGAAAAATGATCTATGAAACATACAAAACACTGATAACATTTTATTAAAAAAAAAAGTATTGAGCCAGGCATGGTGGCACATGCCTTTAATCCTAGCACTTAAGAGGCAGAGGCAGCTGGATCTCTGTGAGTTCAAGGACAGCTTGGTCTACATAGTGAGTTCCAGTACAGCCAGAGCTACAGGGAGAGGCTGTCTCAAAAAGACCAAAAATGTCTAAACTGAACTGAGAAATGATGTCTGAAATACACAAAACATCAGTAAAAGCATTATTAAAAAAAGAAGACCACAATGGTCAGAGAAGTTGCTTTTTGTAATGTGCAGTAGTTACTGCAGAGTCTCATGACTTGTAAAAGTGTGAAGAATTGCTTTCTCAGTGCTAAATGGGATGTCTGCATCATCCCCTACAAGGCTCAGGGACTGTCACGGAAGAAGGCATGGATGGTATGAAAGAGCCAGGAGAAGAGGCTGTATGTTAGATTTAGTATGTTGAAGACCACTGTCTTCTGAGCATTTCATGACCATCGCGCACTTGAATTAATAATGGCTGAGATAACCTGCACAGGCATACATAATGTGGGCCATATTAACATTCTATTAAAGAAGGGTAGGGACTCATGTGTCCCCAATCTTTCCCAAGGGTCTATCTATTCCCAAGATAGTTATGGTTTCTAGGAGTCAGACAGGTTTTCTTCACTACTGCAGCCACTAATAATTTTTCATTTGCCTATAAATAATCTATCACGTATTCTCAAGAGAGTAACCCTGATTGACCTTATTCCTGACCCCCCAAAAAAGAATAAACAAACACATAAATAGACATGGAAGAGAAAGGAAAAAGAGGATGAGTTGGGAAGGGGAGGGAGATCAGGAAAAGTAGTAGGGGTTAAAGAGAGGGTAATAAATGATAGCTGTGATTAAAATATACACATATAACCCATGTCCATCCCATCCTTAGACTAACATAATTTCTTACTGTATTCTAAATATATATCATTTTATTTACAGACAAATACACTTCTTACTACTCATTAAAAAAAACTTATTTTTGTAACAGATGCAGAATATTAAGGAGTTCCACAACTGATCAAACATAGAGAATACGTGTCTGTGAGATGCCCAGTCCTATGTCATAAATCCACAACACAACCTCTGCACCTGGGCTCAGAGAACATAGTGGAACAGGTGGCATAGAGAACATTAATGCATCTCTCAAATCTCACCAGCAAAGCTTCCTCATGAAACAGATGTTGATTAACAAGGAAAGCCACAACTGTCCAAAATGTAAAGAATAGGCGACTACAGAATGCATTTCCCTAGTTAAGGCTCCTGAATTAAACCTCTGTCACAAAGGACTCAGAGACCATTGCAGAGAAGAGGATGGAAAAACTGTAAAAGCCAGGGGTGGTAGATAAGCACAATGAAGCAGTTTTATAGATGGCTAAGATCTTGTTCATGTGAATTTTCAGAAACTGATGAAAGCATACTCAATACCCATGCAGACTCAAACCAGACAAAACCCAGCATGGAAGTTGAGAAATGGGTAATAAGTCCCAACCTCAGCTTAAGAGCTATTGGAAGCTGGTCACTGCTAGTTAAAGGAGCAATAGTCTTCCTCAAGGGAGAGACACTAGATAGGTTGACCACACTCTAGGGGATGGACTCACACCAAGGGACATTTGGGGACTCAAACTTGCCACAATAGGATTTAACATATATGAATGAATGCATGACTATATAGTGGGGGTCCATGGGGGTTGCAGATATGGGAGTGGGGTCTAAATATGAACAAGATGTGCTTTATGAAATGTACAAAAGTTCAATTAAAAACTTTAAAACTATAAAATATATACATACTTGTATGAAAATGTCACAAGATCAGTGATTTCATATATAATTAAATATAATTAATGTATATTAACAGAAATTCATAGAAAAAGAAAGTAATTGTATTTCTAGGAGAGGAACTAGAATGTACATAAAGTGTATCTTGGGTGAAAGTATTGGGAATTTCTTTGAGACTTCCATTTGGGGGCAGCGGCAAAGATGGCAAGGCTGGGTGAACCTCTGAAAGAAAATAAGTATTGATCTTTTTCTTCTCAGTAATTTGGAGTCAAGTAGATTTAGAAACGGTGGAGTTATACCATCAGAATAGTTTCTCAGAAATATTTACTTTTATGGCAATCTGAAAAACAGATGGATTAGAAGAAAAGAAAAATGTAGGAGGAATATGAAGTTTAGCTTCATGACAGGAATTTCACATTTTTCATATTTACTGCATAATTATTAAGAATATAAATCCTGGGGATGGAGAGATGGCCTAGCGGTTAAAAGCACTGACTGCTCTTGCAGAGGACCCAGGTTCGATCCCCAGCACCCACATGGCGGCTGAGAACCATCTTTGACTACAGTCCCAGGGGAATCGGGCACCCTCTTCTGACCTCCGTGGCATTGCACGACACGGGTACACAAGCTTGGATGCAGACAGTACATTCATACACATAAAAGAAATACATTTTAAAAAATTTTTAAAAAGAATATAAATCCTGCTGGGCACGTTGACACATGCCTTTAATCCTAGCACTCAGGAGGCAGGGGCAGGAGAATCTCTGTGAGTTCAAGTCCAGCCTGGTCTGTTAGAGTAAGTTCCAGGCCAGCTGGGGCTCACTTTCTCAAAAAGACAGAAAAAAATATATATAAGTCTTTGCTCCCTTTTTTGTTTATTCCATATTTATATTTTGATACTAATATTAATGTCAATTAAATTATTGAGTTATTTTCCAGGAAAAAAGTTATACATGATCTGTGCCCATGTAGGAGGCATAATCTACCTAGTAATTGATGTGTCCTGTCAGACAAGCATTCCAAGAGAAGACCAATCACACTAATACCAAATTAAGCTTTTCAAATACACAGGTGAATCAATCCAACTTACCATGTCAAAACATAAAAAAAAAAAAAATGTTTTACAGAAGACGGACAACATACTAAATTTCCCTACCCATCACCTCTAAGTAGGTACCATTCAGAAGAGTAGGATGTCATTCTGCCAACATGGATGAGCTTAGGAAGTTTTCCCAGGCCCACCCATCAAGGCGTCATCCATTTCACTCTTAAATACTTCCCTAAAACACATTACTTTACATATTCTCTTTAAAGTGCCTTTGAATTCAAGAACCCAATAGTGGCATAACACCATAGAGAAAGCATGGTGTTCTACCTAGTAGGTAGAAGCTCATGTTTGTCTTCCTGAATTTTAAAAATTCTTATTTTCCAATAAGAGGAAATGGTTAGTGTATTTACACATGTAATGCCCTAGTATTCACAATAAAATAAATTAAAATAGCTCATCTTTGTGTCTATGAGATTTTGACTCAAAAAATGAGGGGTTGTGTGGATACAGAGGAAGTAGTAGAAACAGTAGAGGTAGATTACACAGCACTTAAAACCCACTGAAAATTGTCGTCTTTGTGGATAGCAATGGGACTCCAGAGAAGGTGCAGCATGACATCTACATTTTCTAATAGATTTCTCTGACTCCAAATGAAGAATTTCATGATGATAACCAGTAAGAACAAAATGGGCATGGTGGCATACTCCTGTAATCCAGGACTTTAAAAGTTCAAGATTATCATTGATTATACTATGAGTTCAAGGCCAGGCTATGTTACATGCAAGTCTGTCTCAAAAACACTAAGAAGCCGGTGTGGTGGTGCACGCCTTTAATCGTAGCACTTGGGAGGCAGAGGCAGGCGGATCTTTGTGAGTTCAAGGCCAGCCTGGTCTACAATGTGAGTTCCAGGACAGCTGGGGCTACAGGGAGACCCTGTCTCGAAAAGATTAAAAGAAAAAAAGAAGAAGGAAGGAAGGGAGGGAGGGAGGGAGGGAGGGAGGGAGGGAGGGAGGGAAGGAGACTATAGCTATGAGCTGTTGGAATGAAAAGTGGTAGCATCAACAATGCTGTGGTGATAGAGCGGTACACATACCAAGTCTACTCAGAGCATTGAATTAGCCAGAGTTTGTGAGGATCTGGGAGGCTGAAGATAAAACATTGTATATTAGCATGAGAATTTCATATTTGCAAAACTTTTTTATATTTATTTCAATGCATTCTAATACTAATGAGGAAGTAACAGTTGATCTTTGTTTTACAGAGGAGTAAAGAGAGCAATTCAGAGAGGTCAGAGATCTAAGTAGTTCTTAAGCAACTGTTAATATTTGGAGCTTATATTTGGACTCAGGAAGTCTTTCTTCAAGTTTAGAATATTTCCAATAGAAAAATCCATTAATCTGACCTTTTATGAGTAGCTTGGCCCTGAAAAGGCCCTTGCCTACAAACTGAGAGCTAATCTATCTATTTATCTTTCAATTCTAATCTCTCTGGGCAATGAGCCCAGTTGATTTGGCAAAAACTTCAAAGCCAAGAAATGCTAGGCCGCAGCATTTAAACACGGGAGGGAGAGATACAAAAGAAAGAGGAAAGGAAGCACAGAAAACCAGTCTGTCCCACAGTGCGCTCTAGAAGTCTCAGTGGCAGAAGGCCAAGGTCTTGTCACAAAATGTTGTGGAATGATGAGAATAGGAGTCATGTCCTCGCTAAGGTAGAAAGTACAGTTACCCAAGCATTAGCCTCAGGTATATGAGAAGCTGAAACCAAACTGACACCACGTATTGAAGCATGTGGCACTAGTCTGATGGAACTCTGTATGTCTACTTGGATATGAAGTCATAATCCTCCCTCATTGCTTTATACAGAGGGATGTAAATAAATGAATTTTATGATAAGAAAGGTAGGAAAACAGTTACCTGGGATGGGATCATTTCAAAGATTTTAGGAATTGTCTCATCTACCACCAACTCCTCCTAGACCCATAAACATATGATTCAGGGTAAAAAAATAATTTTTTTGGTCTTTTCAAGGCAAGGTCTCCCTGTAGCCCCAGATGTCCTGGAACTCGCTCTGTAGACCAGGCTGGCCTTGAACTCACAAAGATCCGCCTGCCTTTGCCTCCCAAGTGCTAGGATTAAAGGCGTATGCCACCACGCCCGGCTAAAAAATAAAATTTTTAGTAAAGTTGAAATCACCAGTAAGTTTCCTAAGGTGATCTGCCTTTAACAACACAAAAATACTATTATTTTGAATTTTGTGTTTTTAATTCTCTTGCTTTTTCAAATGATTGCCAAATATATATATGAATATTTAATAAATTCATTGTTGTATTTTGGGCTTTATATTTAAAATTATATTAAAATATATCATTTTGTAATTTCCTTTTGAACTCAGACATTTCTTTACAATGCTGTAGCAAACTCTAACACAATTATGCACTGTAACATTGGCTTTGAGAATTTGCCAGACAACAGGAAGAAGACAGTTCAAAGAATTAGAATTTTATTTCAGAAACTAACTAACATCAGTCAAACAGGACTGTATCCCTTGAGTATTATATAGTATCAGGTCACAGCAAGGTGACTTAAACATCTGGGCAGGTAAAGTGTTCAACTCTGTTCAACTAGGTCTTAGCAGAGTATGGGAAAGGAAGTACAGAGAAGGTGAGACTTTCTGAGGCCCGCTGGGAGCTGTCCTAGGTGCTGCCTTAGAATCAACTTCTCTATCACCATCTCTGAGGAGAATTTGACTATTGAGTTCAACTACATTAAGATTCAACAAGTTGGGCTGATGAGTCTGAAAGTATGGACACTGTGTCTTTACTATATTCCTTTTGTTATATTGGTGACAATCACTTTTGGAACATCGGCACCAGCCTCCTACTGCAACCATAATCTATCTCAAAGTCCTACTATCTCCAGATGTTGGGTAATTATGTACATGTATATCTTTCCACTTATCTGTCAATAAAAGCCTTATGATAGTCTACCACTGCATTTTAGAGGTCAGGAAGCAAGCTTGACTAATAGAGACAGGGATCCTGTAATGAATTTGCTCAGTCCCAGCTTCAGTTGCAAGCTGTCTGAACAAGCTACTACTTTGTAAAACCAGAGTATCTCAGGCTGAATTATACTTGGAAACTATTCAAATATATCTTACTTGAAACAATACTTATCAAGTACTTTATACATGCTAGGAACTGTCTCTATTTCAAAAATTGAAAAGAACTAAATATAAATGTATAGAAGGGTTGTCTTTCCATCCTTTTCTCTGACTTCCTTTTTCTTCTTTTTTTTTTGTTGAGTATTTGAACATTTCATAAAATGGTTCCTAATCAAATCTAGCTCCTATCATGCCCCAAAGCCCCCATCAGAGCTCATTCATTACGAATCCAAGTTAAGTCCTAGCCAGTCAAACTTTTGAAACCAGATGTCATTCTGTGCAAATTCATCCACTGGAGTCTAGTCAGCACATCTAGAAATCCTACATAAGGCATACTCTTCCCCACCCAGCAGTAATCAGTCTCCTGTAGTTCTCAGTCCAGTGCTGGTCCTTGACCCATTTCTCTTTTTCTACTCGGAGTTTTAAAGTTTTCATTGTATAGGTCTTTCTCATATTTTGGTTAGGTGTATATCTAGGTATTTCATTTTCTTTGGGGGGTGCTGTATGAGTCAGGGTTCTCTAAAGAAACAGAAGCAACAGGACGAATATATAGCTATATACAATTTATTGATTTGCTCACGTGACAGAGTTCAAGGGGTCCAACAGTAGCTGCGCCACAATGGAGAGGCTGAGAATCCAGGGAACTGCTCAGTCCGCAAGCTGGATGTCTCAGTAGTCCCAATCTGGTGCTGAAGGCCGGATGGATTCCAGGAGATCTGCCAGTCTCAGTACACGCTGGGATCTGAAGGGTTGATCACAGTAGCAAGACAAACTCACCTGTGAGAAAGGCAAGCTGCAGGAAAAAAGGGACCAGCACCCCCTGCCATGGCCTTTAATACTGCCTGCCAGCAGAAGGTAACGCCCACATTTGGGGTGGGCCACCCGGGTTGAGGTGGTCCAATCCGAAGATCCTTTTTCTATTATTTGTTCCTTAGTCCAGTCAAGTTAACACCCAGGATTAACCATCACAGGTACTATTACAAATGAGATATTTTCCTTAATTTCTTTTTCTGAGAGTATATTGTTGGTACATAGGAAGACTATTGTTTTCCGTATTGATTTTTTTTTTCTCATACAAAGTTACTGTTAGTCTTTAATTTATCTGAGAGATTTTAGTAGGGTCTCTGCAGTACAGAATCATTTCATCTGCAAAGAGGGATAGTTTAACCTTTTCCTTTCCTAATTTTCTCCTTTCCATTTTCTAAACAACCAATGAATGGATAATGAAAATCTGGCACACATATAAAATGGAATAATATTCAACTGTAAATATAAATGAAATTTAAGAATTGCAGGGAATGGATATAGTTAGAATGTATACTATTAAACAAAGTCCCCTAATATCATAAAGAAAAATAACACATTTTTTGTCACCCACGGATCTTGGCCTATAATGGAAAGACCTCATGCAGACAAAAAGACACATGAATCTTGAACCAGGAAGTAAAGATAATTGTATTTCTAGTTTCAACTGTTTATTTCTTTTTTATATTTTTTATTTAAAAATATTATATTAGCATTGCTTTCTTCAAAAAGCAATATGATTACATTGAAAGACTTAAACAGGTGGAGAATTTTAAAAGGAAGTATCTCAAACCCATATTATAAATATGCCAACAAAATTTCACATATTGTTGAAGCAGGCAAAGAATTTTGAACTTAAATTCTAAGATCTAATTACATATTTTAATTTGAGAATTAAATCAGTTTATTTATTACAGTATTTTCTATTTGATTTTTTAATTTTTTTACTTTTTTCTCTTTTTTTTTTTTGCCTCAGGACACTATTTTTTATAAATCTCCTTACTTTTGTTTTTCTTTAACTTTATAATACACGTAGCATCAAAATACCATAAAAAGAAATGCCTTATGACATGTACAAAAACTCAATAAAAATTTTCTCTTAATTTTTTATTGAGATTTTATACATATCATAAGACATTTCTTTTTATTTTTTTATTATTCTTTAAGTTAATTTTTATTGAGTGCATTTCATACAACATTTCTTAATCAAATTTAGACTCATTGCCCCATCCATTCCCACCCCTTACATCCCCCTGCACCCCCTGCCAGAGCTCATGGTTCTGTCATACATGTTAAGTCCTGTCTTGCATCTTTTTCTCAGTCTTTTATAAACTTTTCAATGCACAAGTTTACTGTTTTGGTCTCTTCTTTGAATAGGTTTTTCTCTCTATTTTTTTGTTCCCTTTAATTTTATATTATTCCAAAATATACATATATGCACTCCACGCATAAATCAGAATTACAAATTCTGAAAACAAACTATACGTTAATTCCAAAACACATTTAGAGTGTCACATTTTAACAGTAAAGTTGCATGCAAGTAAAAAGAAGTATAACTTTACATTCTTTTTATTTTTGTTTTTTTAGAATATGAATACAGGGTAGAGCTAGATATACACCACACAGCACAATGCCAGCTTGCTCCCAGCTCATGGTGGAAGTGAACATCACCTGAATCGTGCAGAACAACAGCCTTCAAAAGTCCAGGTGAGGTCTGCCTGCCTGGATGCTTTAGGCACCTCTGTGCCCAGTGAAGGCTTGGTGTCACCCAGGACCTTCCAACCTTTGGGTCCCAGCATGTGATATGGGAGGAGTTAGATGAGCACCACACAGCACAACACCAGTGTGCACCCAGCTCCAGCTCGTGGGGTGGGCCGATGTCACTTGCATCCTGCAGAACAACAGCCTGCAAAATTCCTGAAGACTCCTACAATGAGATCTCCCTGAAAGGAAACCAAAACACAGACTTTAGAAGAACAATTGTGGACATATTCCAAGAAATTAGAGAATGAAGGGAAGAGAATGAAAAACTCAAGAAGGACCTAGAGGGAGATAATGATAAACGTTGGAAGGAAATAAAGGGAGAAAATGACAAACTCCAGAAGGAAGTGGAAACACTGAAAAGATCCCAGGCTGAAATGAAAAAAGAAAATGAATAAAGAACCAAGGAGCTACAAGATGAGAATGACAGGCTCCAGAAGGAAGTGTAGATACTAAAGAAATCACAGGATGAAATGAAAAAGAAAATTGAGCACTCATCCAATCAAGAGGAAAGGATGGGAAAAAGCCTCAGAAGCAGAATGGAAGAAGCAGAAAAAAAAATCAGACCTGCAGGAAAATATGGATCAACTAGTATGCCCAAGTAAAGATTATGAAAAATTTTAAAAAACACAAGAGTGGAACAACCAGGAAATGTGGGACACTATAAAAATATCAAGCCTCCACATCATAGGGATAGGGGAAGGAGAAGAATCCCAAGACAACACTATTGACCAGATCTTCAACAGGATAATAGAAGAAACTTTCCCCAAAGTGAAAAAAGACAAACCCATACAAATACAAGAAGCACATACGACACCAAACAGACAGGACCAGAAAAGAAACTCCCCATGCCATATAATTGTTAAAACATTAGATGCTCAAAACAAAGACAAAATACTGAAAGCCACAAGAGAAAAACAAGTTACATATAAGGGTAAACCCCATCAGAATCACAGCTGACTTCTCAGTGCAAACTATGAAAGCTAGAAGAGCTCTTGACTTCCTGTGCTCATTGCCAGATGTGAACCTCAGCTTTCTACTCCAGCCCTGGCCACCATACCTCCTGCCACAATGGACTCTAATTCCCTGGAACCATCAACCATAAGCTCAAATAAACTCTTCCTTTATAAGTTCCCTTGTTCATGGTGGCTTTATCACAGCAACAGAAAAGTGACTAATACAGTTATTTGGTACCAAGAGTTGGCTGTTGGCTATGAAGAACCTGACCATGTGGGTGTTTGGAGAAATGTGGAACACTTTGGAACTTTGGGCTAGAAAAGCTGTTGACTACTATAAGCAGAGCTTAACAGGCCATTCTAGTAGAAGCCTGGAAGAAAACATTGCTGCAAAAAAAATGTAGTTCCAGAGGAAAATAAAGACTTAGGCAGGAACTGGGATATTTCGGCAAAGAGTCTGGCCAGTATGCCCACAACCCAAGTGATTGCCTGATGCTAAGTTGAAAAGCAATGGACTAATGAATTTGGTGGCAGATATTTCAAGACAACCTAAAGTAGAAATGGTGATGTAGCTATTAATGGTGAATATTATGCAGCTCTACAGTGGAAAAGAGTAGATGGGGCACAAAAAAAAAATGCAGAATGTACAGTTTGGATCTGAAAAGTGCACTAGGAAAATTAAAGGTGGGGCCAAGGCATGTGAAGGAAAGGATCCCTTTGATAAGGAGATTAAAGTGATTAAAGAGAGGCCTATATATTAACAAGTAAACAATGGAAAAATCCAGATTAAAATGATTAAGGAGAGGCCTCAGAATTACAAGTAAACAACAGAAGCAATGCCTTCAGGGCAAGACCACACCCACCTAAGCCAAGAAGGATGCAAGAGTGAAGGGGTCATCAGTTCTTCCTCTGCGGTTTCAGAGAGCCACCAAGGCCCTGCAGAGCACAGCAGGGGCATCCCTGCATAAAGAAGGTCCTGATAGGCCATTGTGTGAAGCTGTGAAGGTGAAGTCTAGTTGGCAGCAGAGACCTCAAGAAGACATTCAAGATGCCAGAGCTGTGAGATATTTGCAAAGGAGAGCTGCATACAGGGAGTGGTACCAGCCTAAGAAAGAGAGGTATGTTGCAAGCAAAGCTGGAAAAGCTGAGCCATCCAAGCCCTTTGGAAGTAAAGTCCCAGAAGTTGCACATGGAGCTACTGGACTTGGTGTTTGCCCTGCTGGTTTTTGGTCTTGTTTTGGTCCAGTATTTCCTCACAATGCCTCTATTCCTCCCTTTTGGAATGGGAATGTGCATTCGGTTCCACTGTACATTGGGAGTATGTAATTTGTCTTTTGATTTTACAGGAGCTTTCAGTTAAGAGATTGGCCTGGGTCTCAGAAGAGACTTTGGACTGTAGACTTTTGAATAGAATTGAGACTGGTAAAGTCTACAGGGACTTTTAAGGTTGGACTAAATGCATTTTGCATTTTATATGGTCATGAGCCTATGGGGGCCAGGGAGTGGAATGTGGTGGTTTGAATGAGAATGTTTCCCATAGGCTTTAAGTATTCATTCAGACATTTTTGTCCCCAGTCAGTGGTGCTGTTTGGGGAGATCTTAGAAGGTATGGCCATGCAGGAGGGAGTACATCACTGGGGGGAGGCTTAGAGAGCTTAACAACCCTTGTTAAGCTTAACAAGGCTCTCTCTCGACTTCCTGTCCGCATTGGGAGACTTGAACCTCGGCTTTCTGCTCCAGCTCTGGCCACCATGGCTCTGACAACAATGGACTCTAATTGCCTGGAACCGTCAATTGTAAGCTCAAATAAACTCTTCCTTTATAAGAAAAAAGAAAAAGAAAAAGAAAGAAAGCTAGAAGAATGTGGACCAAAGTATTCCCAGTACTTAACGACTTTTGATGCCAACCCAGACTAATATACACAGCAAAAATGTCAATTATAGTTGAAGGAGAAAGAAGAATCTTTCAGGACATGAACAAGATGAAAGAATACATGTCTAAGAAACCAACACTCCAGAAAATCCTGGAAGCAATCTAAAGAACAGAGGAAAGGAGCAACTATCCCTAAGCAATTAAAGAGAGAAAGCAACAAAATCATAAGAGAGTAAATACAAACCTAGACCAAGAATGCAAACAAAAATTAAGGTAAAAGGAAACAACACACATCTCTCAATAATAACCTTAAATACTAATGGTCTAAACTCTCCAATCAAAAGACATAGACTGGGAGAATGGATTAGGAAACTCAATCCTTCTATATGCTCTCTACAAGCAACCCATCTCACTCTCAATGACAGACACCACCTTAGAATGAAAGGATGGAAAAAATATTCCAAGAAAATGCTACCAAGAAACAAGTTGGAGTGGCTATTCTAATATCAGACAAAATAGATCTCAAAGTAAAATTAATCAGAAAAACACAAAGAGGGCTGTTACATCCTTGTCAAAGGAACAATGAACCATTAAGACTTCACAATCCTAAATATCTATGCACCAAACTCTGGTGCACCTAACTTTATAAACACAACTCTGCAATACCTCAAGACACAGATTAATCCTGACACACTAATAGTGGGGACTTCAATACCCCGCTGAGCCCCTTGGATAGATCAATAGGACAAAAAATAAACAGAAAGACATCAGATTTGAACAGTACAACACACCAAATGGACCTCACAGACATCTACAGAATATTCCACCCAAATACCAGAGAATATACTTTCTACTCAGCACCTTATGGAACATTCTCCAAAACTGGCCACATATTGGGTCACAAAAGGAACCTCAACAAATACTAAAGGATGGAAATTATTCCATGCATTCTATCAGATCACGATGCAATAAAGCTCAATATGAACACCCGAATAAGTCTAATTAGCTACAAGAACATGGAGATTAAACAACATAATCCAGAATAATGAATGGGTCACGTAAGAAATAGTGAAATAAAAGTATTCATGGAAAAGAAGGAAAAAGACAATACAACACAACAAAACCTGTGGGATACTTTAAAAGCAGTCTTGAGAGGGAACTTTATAGCCCTAAGAGCCCACATCAAAAAAAGAACAGAACGAGAACAAATAAAAAGTCTAACACTGCAGCTAAAAACACTTGAGAGACAACAAATGAACCCTAAACCCAGCAGACAGGAAGAAATAACAAAAATCAGAGCAGAAATCAATGAAAGAGAAACAAGGAAAACAATACATAAAATCAACAAAATCAAACGCTGGTTCTTTGAAAAGATAAACAAAATAGACAGACCTCTAGCCCAGTTAACCAGGAAAAAGAGAGAACAACTCCAAATCAATAGTATTCACAATGAAAGGGGAAACATCACAAGAGACAAAGAAAAGATCCAGACAATCATATGGGAATACTTCAAAAATCAATATTGCACTAAATTTGAAAATGTAAGAGAAATGGATGAATATCTGAAATCCTCGAAACCAACAAAGCTTAACCAAGAAAGATTGACAGCTTAAACAGATGCATAATATTTGAGGAAATTGAATATGTAATTAAAAACCTCACAACTAAAAAAAGCCTCGGTTCAGATGGTTTCATGGCAGAATTCTAGAAAACTTTTAAAGAGGTCCTACAACCATTGCTACTCAAACTGTTTAGAAGGATACAAACAGAGGGAATTCTCCCAAACTCCTTCTATGAGGCCAGCATCACTCTAATATCAAAACCAGGCAAAGGTACAAGCAAAAAGGAAAGCTATAGACCCATCTCACTAATGAACATAGGTGCAAAAATTCTGAACAAAATACTTGCAAAGTGCATGCAGACCCACATCAAAAAGATCATCCATCATGATCAGGTTAGATTCATACCAGAGATGCAGGGATGGTTCAACATACATACATCAATAAATATAAAACACATAAATGGACTGAAAGACAAAAACCACATGATAATCTCAATTGATGCAGAAAAAGCCTTTGACAAGATCAAGCATCCCTTCGTGTTTAAAGAGGTGATAGGACTGAAAGGAACATTCCTCAACATGATTAAAGCCATATATAGCAAACCCACTGACAGCATCATCCTTTTTTATTTATTATTTTTATGTGTATGAATGCACTGTCTGCACATATGTTGGTGCACCCCTGTCCTGTTCCCTTAAAAGCAGGAACCCAACAAGCCTGCCCCTTATCGCAGGTCCTCCCAAGCCTAGTGCTTGAAATACTTGCTAGGGCAATAAGACAAGAGAAGGAAATTAAAGGAGTACTAATCAGAAAAGAAGTTAAGCTATCCCTTTTTGCAGATGATATGATAGTTTAGCTAAGGGACGCTAAAAACTCCACCAGAAAACTTCTAGAAAAGATTAAGAGTTTTAGTAAAGTGGCAAGCTACAAAATTAATCTAGAAAAAGCAGTAGCCTTTCTTTAAACCAATAATAAACAAGGGGCAAATGAATATAAGACCTTGCCACTCACAATAGCCTCAAAAATAATAAGATACCTGAGAACAAACCTAACCAAAGATACCAAAGACCTCTACAATGAAAATTTCAAACTCCTGAAGAAGGAGATTGAAAATGACATAAAAAGATGGAACGACCTCCCATGCTCATGGATTGGAGAAATTAATATAGTAAAAATGTCCATTTTATCCAAATTGTTATATAGATTCAATGCAATCCCAATCAAAATCCCCACTAGCTTCTTCACAGACTTGGAAAAAAAATCCTTAAATTCATATTGAAAGACAAAAGACCCCAAATATCTAAAGCAACCCTGAGTGAAAAATGCAATACAGGGGGGATTGCCTTACCAGAGTTCAAAGTGTATTACAGGGCCATAGTCATAAATACATCCTGGTATTGACACAAAAACAGACCAGTTGACCAATGGAACAAAATTGAAAATCCAAACTTGAGCTCATACAATTTCAGCCACCTCATATTTGACAAAGGGGCAAAAAACCCTCAGTGGAGGAAGGATAGCATCTTCAGGAAATGGTGCTGGCAAAATTGGATCATCATCTGTAGAAGAACAATATTAACCTCCTACTTCTCACCCTGTACAAAAATCAACTCCAAGTAGATCAATGATCTCAACGTGAAGCCTGAAACCCTGAAGGTGATAGAAGAAAAAGTTGGCAACAACCTATAAGACATAGGCATAGGGAAAGACTTTCTAAATCAGATAGCAGCTTCGCAGGAAATAAGGTCAACAGTCCATAAATGGGACCTCATTAAACTCAAAAGCTTCTGTACAGTGAAAGAAACAAGGAGGTGAAGAGAAAACCCACAGAGTGAGAGGAAATCTTTATCAGTGATACATATGACAGAGCATTAATGTCAAGAATATATAAACTACTCAAAAAACAAAGAAGAAGACAAATGACCTACTCAAAAGATGGAATAAAGAGCTGAACAAAAACTTCACCAGTGAGGAATTAAAGATGGCTGAGAAACAGCTGGAGAGATGGCCTAGCGGTTGAGAGCGCTGACCGCTCTTGCAGAGGACCCGGGTTTGATCCCCAGCACCCACATGGCGGCCGAGAACCGTCTGAAACTCCAATTCCAGGAGAACTCCAGCTCCAGGGGAATCCAACACCCACTTCTGACCTCCGCAGCATTGCACGACACGGGTGCACAGACTTGCATGCAGACAGTGCATTCGTACACATACAGAAATAAATAAAAATTAATAAAAATTTTTTTATTTTAAAAAGTGTTCAACATCATTAATAATTAAGGAAATGAAAATTAACAAACCACTCTCAGATATCATCCCCCTCCAATACATCTAGCTAAGGCAAGAAAACAAAGGACAACAGATGCTGGAGAGGTTGTGGGGAAAGGGGAATACTCATCCACCGCTGGTGGCAATGTAAACTTGTACAACCACTATGGAAAGCAATGTGGAGAACCCTTAAAAGACTTGGAATGAGCCTGCCACCTGACCCAGCCATACCACTCCTGGGTATATATGCTAAGTAGATCCCAGTGGAAGCTGCACTGAGGGAAGTAAGAGAGCACTAACTTAACTCCATAGGCTTTAACACAAATGATAGAATGCATGAATTCCAGTGGTGTGGCTAGGGGAGGGTACCAACGTAGAAGGAGTATAAAGGTGATTAAGACTGATTAAGATGTTTATAAGAAATACCCCAAAATTCAATTAAAAAGTTTAAAAAAAAAAACCACAAATATAAACTACAGGTACTATAAGTTGGTTTGTATAAAATACTCACCAAATTAATTAATTAATTACCCTGAGTACTATATATTTTCTCCATTACAACAGTTTCAACTTATTTTGAAAGCTTGAAATACTCAGATTTCTATAAACAAAGCCTAGACTTATGATGATGATGATGACACTTATGTACATATTTATTACCTATAATTTTATTTATTCCACTCATGATATATCTATTTGAGAACTCAGCTAATTCCTAGTTTACCAGGAGGAATCTGTTGCTCACAGTTATAAGTAACCAATTAGAACGAAATTTTCAATTCTGTAGGTGGAGAGGGGGTTTCCGGGTATTCAGTTAATACTAGAGTAGTTGGTGACTACTGCCACATTGTGCTGCCTCCTCCTGGAGTATGCTTTCCCCTCTTTGCTGTTCTTGGCTGGGTGATCTTGAGCAGATCATCTTAACTTCTAAGCTGCAGATTTTTCTTCTCCAGTTATAATAATGGATGTGTTGACATACTGATCACGATGAAGTAAGTCAGATAATGCCCATTTTTACCTCTTGTGAATAAGCTTATTATCGTTATAAATGGGGAATTATTCCTGTGACTGGGAGCTGTGGTCCTTCCTGGGAGTTGGAGTGCTGGCTATCCCCCATGATCCTGAACTGTGTTCCCCTCTGGAAAACTAAGAGTAGTCCCCTCACCTGGGCCTGACATTTTGGACCCCTACAGTGAGCCACAGATCTGCATCTCTCTGGTGGAGCACAGTAGAGCCTGGAGGACTTCCTGATGTTGCTCAGGAGTTTCCATCTTCTCTGAGTGACTGCCTCCCCATGATCAATTCCCCTGAGGTCCCAGGTTGTACATGGCAGACTTTGCCTCTTATGCTGGGGACATGGAGGCCTCTGAATTTTGCAGATTATGGTCTTGGGAGGATTGAATCTCTGAATCCAAACTCCCATGTTCCCTGAGGCCCAGCCATGGTCCTCACTCCACTCCTGGTCCTGGGTATCCAGGACTTGATGTGGGACCTCTCCCATATTAGTTTCCTTTCGTGGTGGATAAATGCATAAAAATGTAATTGATAATGAGAGTGTATAACCCCAAGCAAAACTCAGAGGCTTTGGAATGTCCATACTGACTGTACTGAGATGGATAAAGTTTTAGATATGCAAGTGTTTGAGTGGCTACTTTATACATATATATATATATATATATATATATATATATATATATATATATATATATATATATATATATATATATATATATATATATATATATATATATATATATATATATATATATCATTTTTATTTAAAGAAGATAATAGGGTTTTTCTGTTCAATTCATTTGATTTCATCTTAGCAATATGTTTAATAGTAAATATGCTTTTTCAACTGAACATGACTCTTCTATCTCTCCCTCAAAGAAATCCTGAGTTTCCCTTCAGGATGTCCAGTTACCTGGTTGAGAATCAGAGTCCTGAAATTTAATGAACTCCAAAAATAAGAGCAAACCCTATTCACCAACTCTACTGTGACCTTTTCATGAGAAGGAAGCAGGCCAACTCTTCATTTATGAGAGTGAAGTGATTCATAAGAGAGACAGACAAAGGAGAGGAAACTGATGAAAGGAATGAGAGTAGAAATTTGTAGAGTGATCAAACAAAAGTAAAAAGAGCAAGCAAAGGGTCATCCAGGAAGCTTAGACCAAAAAAAAAAAAAAAAAAAAGAAAGAAAGAAAGAAAATATTCATGCAGTAACAATGTTTGAATTGGTAACAATAGCTGTTATTTACCAGGATCTTCCTGTGTGGTATATAGGTGAATGGATAGGTACGTAGATTAAACAGGTGGGTGGATAAGTGAGTGTGGGTCAGTTGGTGGGTGGATTGATGGGTGGATTGACAGATGGGTTAATAGGTGAGTGGATATGTTGGTGGATGGATGGATGGATGTGGATGGATGGATGGACATGTGGGTGAGTGGATGGGTTGGCAGATGAATGCATGATGACTGGATGGGTGGGTGGGTAGGTAAACAGATAAACAGACATTTGTATACACATACACATGCATACTTAATTTAGCATAATTTTAGTAAGAACAAAAACCTATGAAACATATTTTTGTCCCCTTTTACCATGAAGAATCTGAGAAGTCATATCTAGTAATTTCTCTAGGGTTGCAGAATATGAATGTAACCCCAGTTTATCTGGCTCGAAATCTGCTGTTAATTGCACTACTCACTTGTAACAATGCTGAAGTTACGTCTTTTCTTTTTATTTTTCAATATTTCATTTTTATTTTTATTTTACTCTTTTATTATTAAAATTTTCCATACATAATTTCTCAATGCAATTTAGAATCATTTCCCTTTCCATGTCCCCCACCCCACCTGAGTTCCTGCACTCTGCCATACATATCTCACATCTTTTTCTGGGTCTTTCCAGAGTTTTCTATTTTCTAAAACAGAGTATTATTGTTTGGGGGAGAACTTCACTGTTTCAGTCTCTTTTTTTCAGTTCTTTTGTTTTTGTTCTCTCCAATTTGTAATATATATATATATATATGTATATAT
>VZQC01008511.1:689462-711521 GCA_009823505.1 Rhizomys pruinosus | reverse complement strand
TATATATATATATATAATCACCCGATCACCTGAATTGGAGGATTTTCTTTTTTTGCTAAAAGATGTCATATTTTCCTTAAGGAAGTGTTTGGCAAGCCCAAACAACCATCAATCTTGCCCTTGTGCTCCACACTGGGATCTTTCCTTCCAATGGTCACCCAAATGAGGTTCAGTAAGCACACGTCCTGTCTTGATCTTCCTGTACTGACCTCCACGATACAGCCTGGGTAGTCCAACAATGGCAGTCTGTACTATGAAGAAGCTGAAATCCCAGTAGCTGCTCAGTCCACAAGCTTGATATCTCAGCAGTCCCCATCTGGTATTGAAGGTTTGAAGGATTCTTGGAGAGTCCTGAGTATTCAGTCCATATTGGAGAGTTAAAACCTGTGTCCCATGTCTGGGACTATGCCTGGGGGCATCTCTTGAAATGTCCTGCAAATGTAGGTCACCAGTCTTCCTGTGTAGGGAGGTCTTGGAGACCCACTAATGGGACTTCAGCCAGTGTCCAGTCTATAAAGAGGAAGGTCTGCTCATGCTTCAAAAAGGGAAGCCTGGTCTAGAAAGACCTAATTTTGCCCCCAAGTGGATGGAACTGGTAAATGAAAAGCCAAAAGGAGCCAGGGGCTCCCCCCCCCCAAATAAAACTCCGAGTGACCCCTGAGGACCAGATCCTCAGACCTTAAGAAAACAAAAACCACCATGTGGGTGCTGGGGATGGCTAAGAACCGTCTGTAACTCCAGTTTCAGGAGAACTCCAGTTCCAGGGGAATCGGAGACCCTCTTCTGACCTCCGCGGCATTGCACGACCGGGTGCACAGACGTACATACAGACGGTACATTCATACACATACAAAAATAAAAAAATAAAATAAAATAAGAAAACAAAAACCTTGGTTAATCTGGGCTGTGTGGCCCTAAGCATCCGAAAGGAAAGTAAAACCAGAAATAATCAATAAGGCCTGAGAAATTGTACCTCAGATATAAAACTTGAGATCTTAGTAAAAAGGCAAAAAGGAAAAAGAGAGAGAGAGAGAGAGCACTGTTGTTTTGCCTATTTTCAATTCTTACTGGCAAGTGCACCTACTCTGTGGCTGCCAATGCTTTTGCTATTCTTCAAAGACTTGAGTGGTTACTTTAATCTAGCTGTGTAATGTTTTTATTAATGAGTTCATTAAAATGAACTATGTTTTCAGAAATACAATAAATATAAGTAACTTTTATAAGTTTTAAAATATTCTATTACTATTGCTTTCTTTAAGACTTAATATGATTATATTGAAAGACTTTGTATAGGATTAGAATTTGGAAAAGGAATGAACAGAAAGCTCACATTATAGGAACTGTGGCAAATTTCACATTGTTGAAGATTGGCAGTACAGTTTTGTAAGTAAACAATATTTATAAATTATGGTAGGTATATAGAATTTTGAGTTTATATTTTAAACTCAAATATATATATATATATATATATATATATATATAAAGATATATATATATCTTTAGTTTCAGGATATATATATATAGTTTCAGGATATATATATATAAATAAATATATATATATATATCTAAATAAATATATATATATATATCTTTAGTTTCAGGATTATAACAGTTTAGTTACTTCACGACCCTTTGTTTTTTTATAACTTCCTAGATTCTGCTTTTTAGCTCTAGAAATTTGATTAAGGCATAGGTAGGTGAAGGCACACTGAAGCTAATAGACAATAAATAGAAAAAAAAATGAAAAACCTCTTGGTGCCTGGTAATGGGAGAGGTCCAACGTCAAGGCCTGGATACCCAGGACCACATGAGGAGTGAAGACTACAGTTGGGCCTCAGAAGAGTTGAAAAGTTAGATTCAGAGAATCAGTCCTCCTAAGACCAGAGTCTGGAAATAACAGAGCCCTCCCCTAGTTCCAACACAGAAGGCAAATCATTGGCAATGCACAATCTGGGACTTCTGAGTAGGACACTGCATGTAATGTAGTCACAGATGACTGAAACTGCTACCCAACATCAGGATGCTCTAATGTGTTCCACCACCACCCTACTGCAAGAGTAATGAAGAATATAGCTCATGGGTGGGGTTCTCCATAGCTTCAGACTCATGTGAGGGGACCATGGCTCTAGCTCACAAGAGGGGAGCAGCTCCAGTTTCATGCTGTGGTCTCCTCCTGTGAGCTGGAGCCATGGTCCCATCCTGGGAGTTGGAATAATCAAAACCTTAAAAGAGAGAGAGGGATTGACAAATATCAGGATGTTAAAGAGCCTATATATCCCTAGCTAGTATCCCACAGGGTCTTTTGTCTTTAAACATATTTGATCAGCATGTTTCTTGCATAATGCCAATTAAGTGTTCCTAATCTTATTTCTTTAAATAAAACATGCATATTATCACTAGTATATAGCTATTTGTTATTTATGTATTTATTTTGAGATGAGGTGCCATTATGTAGCCATTGCTTGCTTAGAACTTGAACTCACCCAGATCCACCTGTCTCTATCTCCCAAGGGTTGGAATTAAAGATATGCATCAGCATGTACAGTTTATATAGCTTTTTAAATTGGCCTTGAACATATAATATTATGTTGATTTTTGCTAATGTTCTTTAACTTAAAAATTACTTTTAAAATAAACATATACGTTTAACATGATGAAATCATGTTTAAATGACGAAATCACGTGGTTATTAAAAGAAAGCTGATGTTCTATGAGTATAGCTTAGTTGTGCAGATGGTGGCACATGCTTTTATTCTCATCATTAGGGCAGAAGCTGGCAGGACTGTGTGGGAGAGAGGACACCCTGGCCTACATAGTGGGTTTCAGGCCTGCTGGGTTTCCAGGGAGACCCTGTCACTAAACAACAACAAAAAAAGACTTTCTGGTAGGTTGATCAGATTCCAAGGGATGGGCTTTCACGCACAACCATTTGTTGCACACAGATTAGACTCAAAATGCCTTTTCAAAAAGAAAAATAATAATACAGGGCAAGAAGTTGGAAGGTGCAATACAAGGTAGGAGTAGAGATGGGGGAGGGTCCCAAATACCATCAATACACGTTGCATAGAATTCTCAGAGATTCAAGAAAATATCCCTAAGGCCTGGTGTGGTGGCATATGTACACTGGAGGCAGAAGAAGAGGGATCTCTTTGAAATCAAGTCCAGCCTGGTCTGCATAGCAACTCCCAGGACAGCTGGGGCTACAGAAAGACTGTGTCTCAAAAAAAAAAAAAGGATTTTTTTTAAACACATTTGGATGCACAGTGAAAGCTAGATAAAGCAAGCAATGTTTATTTGCTGATAACTTGTATACCACATGATATATTTCCTTTAATTTAATGTATTATTTACATTTCTTTCTAAAGACCTCAACATTAATTAATGACTTTCAGGATTTTAAATATAAATGAAAACAGAGCATCAGACTTATATGTTTCGCCCAGAACAGTGGGAGCCTGTTCTGTCGTTTCCTCTTGCCCTCACTCTTTAACGTCCTCAATCATTGCCTTTTGTAGTCTCAGCTTTCAGAACACTTTACAGGCAGTGGAATGAAAGGCCAAAGCTTCCATTGAAACTCCAGTTATTTCAGCTCTAAAATCAGCTGAAAAGAATGCTCTCCCCAGAGATTGAAATGCATTCTCTCCATCATGGACCTATGATGCCCTCAGGTTGTGGCAAGGGAAGAGTTTAGCACATGAACCTAGATAATGCTATTTTTTAATCAAAGTGCACCATTGTTACTCTATATGGCCTGTGGCACAATTTATTAAAAACAATATGGTACATTAGAAAAGTTAAACAGTAAAAAATAACAGAACGGAAATAGCAACATGCCCATAAATAATACAGGAAACCACAATGGCCCCTGTACCTTCATGGAAATGGACCCCAATATACATATTTCTTATGGGTTTTATGCATGATTTCATTTCTATGGTTTGCACTTCACTGCTCAGTTGTGTCACTCTACCAATAAACCTATACCTCACTTCTAGTGATACATGTTCCTAGTCTCTTCATTTGATGAAAAAGGAACAGTATGGTTTAGAAGAATGAGCACCTAGCCAAAAATGTGACCCAGATTCCCACCTCTGGCACTTTTTGACCCTGAATGTTTAGTGAATTGGACTTCCTCTATGAAACTTCTTTTTCAGCAATGAAATACCTCTGTCCATCTCCCAGAGGGTTTTTTTTTTCTACCAAATGAGTTCATGGATGAGAAAACATTCAAAAAAGATGGCAAAGAAAGTTATTTTTATTTTGCAATGAGATACTCATATGTAAATATGTAGAGTTTTACTTTTTGTCTTCATAAAATTATAAGATTTATAAGAATACAAACTTCTCTGAATTGATTTACCACCAAATTGGTTCATTGCTGGTATTTCTTTGTAATTCCTTATTATTTGAACTATTGTGTTTATCTTAAATTTATGAGATTCCTAAAATTTCGTAGACTTGTTATATATTATAGGCAATAGATATTGAATGTATTTGTTGAAGCTTGAAATAGATCTTCATTTTGCTCCAGTGAATTACGTTACTCTTAAATACTGAGTTTTAGGACCAAAAATTAAGAAGATGAAAATGGAAAAGGATATTAGTTAACATTTGTGCTGTAATATTTCCTCATTTCTATTTGACTTAGAATGCAAATCTAATTTACAAAATCATTATCTAACCTGTTCCATTTGCCCAATAATGCTCTTTTTGAATAATTTACACCTCTCATTTTCCTGCAAGCTTTTGGATCTCTGCCTACACAATTGCATTAGTATCATTTAAATCACAATATACCTCCAAATTAGTAAAAATTGTGACTTTTAATGCAGTCAAGCTTTATCTTCTCAATACTTTTCCTATAACATGAAGGATATACAAAAAATATTCAGAACATATAGCGACTCAAAGAGCTGAAATGTTTTCTTAGTGTGAAAGAGCCACATGCCACATGCTAGTTGTAAATTAAGGTCTACAGCATTGCAGAAATCAGCCTTCCATATCACAACTTCCCTCCCTGAATGAGACAAAAGGCAGCTAGTAAATATATGTGGTCAACCTCAGATTTGCCTCACTGGGAGTTCACATGTATTTTTTAACTGCCTTCAATTGTTAATGTATTCCTCAAATGAGATGCATCACCTTGAAGAATGACTTTTTGCCCTCTGGGAATAGGCCAAACAAGTATTTCATTCGCTATGATAATCAGTTCTACCTTCAGCAACATATAACCCCAAATTTAATAGGCACTGGTGATTAGGCTTTAAGTCAGCGAGTCATCACTGTCCACTGTGAAAAATAATAAGAAAAAATACAAATTATAACGAATTTGCCTTCGGGAGGCCTTGTTAGACATAATGGGACCATAACTATTTCAGGAGATGGTGAGTAAATGTTTTTCCTTCTCATTATAGACATTTTTGAGTCACCAATTTTCCATGATAAGAAGGATTTCCTTTAACTTGTGCTATAGATATCTTAAGTCATTTGTTTTGACCACTTTGAGCATAACGTCTTGAAAGGAAAAAAAAAAAAAAAAAAGGACCACTTACCATAAAACACTTATTTAAATCTTTTTAAAATGCTTAAAACCATATAGAGCTGTTCAAAGCAATCCATAAATTTAATATCAGTCAAACCTTCCACTGTCAAAATTATCTAAGGCTTTTCTGCAACTGAAACTTTGCATTGAAATAAAAAAAGAATTGTACAGGACATTATGGAAAATAACAAATCATCCCTTAAATCAGCAGCTGAGGCTGTGGATGGTAAATGATACAGTGGTTCCACTTTCTTGGAACTGAGTAGCAGAGGAAAATGAAGAAAGATACCACTGACAGAGCAGGGATGATGAGAGCAGGCTCACATTATGAATGATATGTTAAGTGATTGGCTCCGATGGAATCATGGGATTGCTGCTGCCTTGTGCAGAAGCTGATTTTCATTCTTATTGTTCACCTCCTAGGACTCCAACAATATGGGAAGGGGGAGGGAGAGGAGAAGCCCTGAGAACAGGCATTCCCTGATCATATACACAGAGAAATTCTGAATATTTGCCCATATATACAGAGAGGTATGAGGAAATGCCTATTGCCAAAAATAAATATCTTGCCACCAAAGTTTATTAGTTTTAATATTCATGTATGCTTTCTGCATTCTTCCCTGTGAACTGAAATGCCATATTCTTTATTTGATAAAACCAAAGATGTATATATTCCTAACTCCAAAATAAGTGAAATAATCATTCAATTCCCTATAATATATTGAAGATAATAACAAAGATATTCTATAGGCTGCTTTGATGTGCTTAGAGAGGCATACTATGTATTTATTTCTTCAAACCAGCAGATTTGATTAATTTTGCTGAATTGGTGTGAGTGTGTGTGTGTGTGTGTGTGTGTGTGTGTGTGTGGTATTGTCAGGGTGAAGTGGAGAGAGATGGACCAACAGTCAGAGGAAATGATTGTTACATTATGCAGTGTATTAGAATCACATGCATAAAATTAAGCATAATGCTTGTGTCAAAGGGTTCATTTACTAAGATTTTCTATAAACTAATTTTCCTTCCTACATAAATGTGATTAATTCAGCACTTACTTAGTAACTCTTGTGTGTAAGAGTGCTTAAATTTATAGCATGATGATTGCTTTATCATTTGTTACTATGAAATTCTGGATCTAAAAAAGTTGTATTCTGAGAAATACAGTTTATTTTTCAGATTTTAAATTAAAATAATTAACAGTCTGTATATATAAGTCTGCTTTCACAGTGGAAATTATAACAAATATCACTATCAAATATATCTATAGCAAAATGGAAACAATTTAAGGTATACTTTTCAGGCTTTGCAATTGATGTTTAATATTGAATAAACACATATAGATAACAATGCTAATAGAAGAGAAATAATATCTGAAAAGTATGTAATGATCCATCCATGTATCATGTTTCAGGCTACAAGCAATTTTTTTTCTATTTTAGCCTTTACCCTAGGAAGGGCATGAATAATTTCCATAAGCAATAAACATAAATGTGAACATAAAACCTGTATTTAGTTGAGAATGGACAATTCATACTTACAAAATTTGAATGGAAAGTAAAAGGAGTGAGATTTAAGGAAGATGGCCCAATAGGCTATCAGCAGACTGTTTTAATTACTAATCCGTTCAAACTGAAGATAAAGTTATACAGTAGTTAGTATTAGAGGGCTCTAAAAATTTCATTTTCTAGGGTATAGCCAAGCAGGCATGTTCTGTGAATCCCCCAATACTACTCAGCTCACCCCCTGAGGGGAAATGCCACGTGCATTCAAATCAAACGTTTTCCTATCAAATTCTCAACTAATGGCTTTCCTAGGAGACCCAGGCCTGTCAGTCACCTACTACCTATTTAGACATGTTAAAACAGAATGTGTTGTTTATTTGTATTTCCTTGAAGTGAATCTGTTTTCTCATATTGAATTTGTATCCAAACCCCAGGTTGTCAATAGTGTTTAGCTTAGGGCTTCTGTTTGTTTTATTTTTCTCTGCGTGCAATGCAGAAGAATGGGACTGGTCGTGTCTGCTTTGCCCCTCTGTAAACTTATGCACAGGGTACTAATTTTTTAGAGCTGCAACCGTGCAAATTTCAAGAGCTAGAAAATATACTTCATTTAATTGAAAGCTATTTGTCACATTCATGATTTATTAATATATTGCCAAAGCTCAACTTATGTCTCCAAATTAAAAAAATAAAATGACAGAGATATCCACCGTTAACAAAAATGGTAAGGATATGATTTTTAATTATTTTCTATGTGGGTTTTTTTTCCCTAGAGAAAGATCTAAGGATACTAATCCACGTGTTTGACAAGGCTGTGATCTTTCTTGGTTAAAAAATTTACATATTGGTGTATATATGTCCAACACACACCATATATATGTGGCATGCATATATTTTTTCCTGTGCACAACCTCTGAGTTAGTTTACTTGTGTTTAAGACTAAAAGTACATATTAAACCTTCCATAAAAACAAGAACAGTTATGTTTCATATGTATTTCAAAAGCTTAAAAGGCCAAAGAAAGCCCTTCCTTAATTATTGAAGAAATGTCTGTAAAGGAAACATGAGCAAATAGCGTTCATGCTTTCATCCCCAGTAACCTTTTATTGTCCTTTTCTTCAGATGGCCAAGTCAGTATATTTAATAAAGGCAGCAGCAACCATCAAAGAAGGCAGGGCTCTAATAAATGGTCCTGATTAAAGGCCCTGACAGGGTATGAACTTTGCATAAATTTTCTTATGGTGTCAGGCTAGGATACTGATTGAAAACTCATTAACATAATCACACATTTAGAGGAAATGCTGTAATGTATCAAAAACATTTCCCTTAGTATAATAATTTTAAGGACATTAAAATGCAAATGATAATAAGGAGCCATTTTTAGCGATGTTCTGAAAGCCTGATTATTCAAATATTTAGTAGAAAATATAGAATTACATTCATAAAGGCATCTATAAGATTTCCAAAATTTAATCTATATATGAACTTGAAAGTCATCAGTGTTCTTACCAACTATTTTTCCATTCACAAGCACAGAAATCCAAGCAATTACATTTGCTTAAATATGACTGACTAAAGTAAAAAAATAATTTAAAACTCTTACATTAAATGAAAAAAATAGATTTACACTATCGGTATGGATTTTCCCCAATGCTTAATTTTTTATGAAAAGTAGTTACCATTTTCATTTTTGTGTGATGGAAATTTGCAGAAGTATTTTCGCATCCTCCTTCCTGCTTTTATGGAAGTGTGTATAAAGCAGTAGAGAACACGGCAGGTCACAGCAGTAGTCTCCCTTAATGCTAATTCTTACCAATGGAAGAAACACCACCCTCCCCCACACAAATAGCCATAATTATGTAAAGAATGACTGCTTCAGACTGATGACTTTCAATATGCTCAAGTCTAGCATACTGGTACAAGAGGCCAGAAAGGTCAACAGTAATTCATAACTGCTATAAAATTGTGTAGCATCCCAGGGCTCCTGCCGATGCTGACATTATCATGAGTCTTCTGCTGGTTTGTATATGTAAATGTGTGATAGGAAGTGCACAGCTTTTACCGTATCACATGCAGAGCATCAATCAGGCAGTGGAATACATCAGAGTATTTTCATTATGCCTAGTTATTTACTGCATCAGAAGAAATTACCCTGGCAAGCCATGCGGCCTTCTCTGGGTAGCATGATACTACCAACTAGGCTTCAGCTCAGGAGTCTTGTAAACATTACAGGATTAATCTCACAATCACAATCATCAATCTTTCCTAGTCCTGCCTCGGTGCAACTGTGGAGATTGGTAACCAGGCCATGTGGATTTAAATTTAACCCTGCACATCAAAAGCTAGATGTCAGACCTAAGTTGTGTATTGTAAAACACCTGCGTGTTTTCGACTTGGGTGGGAGACAACAGATGAAAGCATCCACCGAACTACTTTACAAGCAAATTTAATTTGTCACTTTCTTATTGGGTTCCTGATTGGGAAATTGTAAGTTTCTTTTTTCAATCATTTTAAACCAGATTATAAGTGGAAACTGAGAGAACACTGATTGCTCATGTAAACAAACGCCTTAGTGTCCAGTATTCATCTGGACACTAAAGCAGTTCTGGAAAGATGCAAGAGGGACCCCAGCTTCATTTGGGGATCAACTGAAAATCCTCTGTCACTAGGCCAAAAGGGGACAAAGACTTGTAGAGTTAGGTCCCTAGCAGGACAATATTAAACATGACTTGGTGCCTCAAAAGATGACATTGGCATTGATTGTGAAACAATTGCTTGTTTCCCTGCCTGCCAAAGGAAAAACATAGCCTCTCTATGCATCTCATAGCAGAAGCAGGGGGAGGAGACATGGGTAAAAAAAGATGGGCTAAATGAACACAGTCTAGTGTTTTAGGTTTAGTAACAGCACAGAACATAGCCTATTCCATTTAGATAATGCAAGAGACAATGTACATTCATTTTCGAAAGTCAGGTGAAAACTGGGATGATAATGATCATTTTCCATAGTCAAGAAACAATAAATATGCAATGAGCAGACTACGTATAGACTGCTTGGCAGTTTAATTTGAACTGTGACCTTTCATTATTATTATTCTTTTTTGTCCACAGCACTTTTTACTGAACATATAGCAAAGAGTCAATTCTTTCTCTCAGTATTTTTCAGGCTTCCATCTTGGAATAAAAACTATGGAAAGTTTCCATTGTCTATACGTATTAAATACGACACGGTGTCACACAAGTTGGGAATGGTGTCTGGGAGGAGTTGGAAGGTAGTAGGATACAGAAGTTAGTATGATCTAAATACATTGTATTCATGTATGAAATTACCAAAATTATGTAAATATTTAAATACGATGAAAATAAAATAATAAGATACATAAACATTTTGAAAGGAAGTATGGAGTGATGATATTCAAATATTACTGAAAAGTCACTCACTGCGTTTGTCTTTGGCTGGTGTGTCTATAGGTAATACGTTTCTCTATTTTGCATAAGTGAAGTGAATTTGTTTTACTAGCATAAACATTAAATAATTTATTTAATTTTTTTTTTTGAGATAGGGTCTCCCTTTAGTACCAGCTGGCCTGGAGCTCACTCTGTAGACCAGGCTGGCTTTGAACTCACAGATATCCCCCTGCCTCTGCTTCCCTAGTGCAAGAATTAAAGGTATGCGCCACCCTCCCACCCCTGCACATTAAATAATTTAAATACCATTAAAATATGTGATAACTAGAAAAGAATAACTTTCCTTTGAATTCAATATGATTTTCAAATAAAAGTGTATAGATATCCATTTTATATTCAAAAAGTGAATTTTTTCCATAGGCTTTAATGCCTGGTTTATATAATCTGCACTATAGGTGCTTATCTGCTAAAACTGTCTGATTATATTTGAAAAGGTCTGTCATATGTTGAGAATGACATAAGAGCTTTTCATCTTCCTCCAAGGGATATTTTTGGGTGGTTATCTTGATACTGTGAAGATAAGATTTTACATATTTATTTATTTATTTATTGTCTTTTCAAGACGGGGTCTCCTTGAACTCACAGAGATCCACCTTCCTCTATCCTCTACCTCCCGAGTGCTGGGATTAAAGGTGTGTGCCACCACGCCCTGCTGAAGATAAGATTTTTTAAATACTGAAGAGGATTGTAAATTATTTTGTTTAAATAAATCCCATGGCGATCAAAGAGCAATTTGTCTTACAAAGACTGGGAGAATGAAATTTTAAGGCCTTTTTTTTGCAGGTTTTCCTGCTTCCCTGTGTGACCTCGTATTGTTTGGACTCTGCTGCACTGATAGCAATGACACATTGTTTTCACCCATGGGCTCTCTAAATTTAAAAACAGTAAGATTTTGAAGCTGTTGCTACAGAGGAATTTTGACTGGAGGTATCCTCCTCCCGATTTGTGCTCTGAATATGGAGTTCCAGGTATGAGTACCTTAACAGTCTTTAGCTTCTCAGAAATATGAAAGAACATGAATGATCCTGACATTGGCACTTGTACAACCAAAGAGAGTCTATTCTTTAATTGTCTATGGAAAGCATGCATTACATGAAAATGAATGCTCTTTAAATTTCTTTTGGAATGGTTCACTATGTATTGTCTATCAGTATGCTATAATTTGCACAACTTTCTGGCCTACTTGCTTGGTATTTCATAAAATGTTGCTGAATATCACACTATGCTGGAGATTTGAAACAACAGGTAACTATTGATAACTATGTTGAAAACTCTAGGCAGCAAAAGGCCAGAAGAGAGATCAGGAGATTTACAGTAGAGAATAGCACAGTCCCCAAAGGTGAGAAGGGGGAGCAGTGGCTGCATCCTTCATGGGAGCAGACAGCAAGAAAATTTTGGACTCGAGAGTGAGGAAACATGTACATAATATTCAGGGCTTCTGCTTCCCCAGTGCACAGCCTCAAACACATCATTTGACTCTTATTACTCTCAGGTTTAACAATAGACTGTTTTCATTCATTTGCTCAGCAAACATCCACTGTGCTCCTGTGTTGTACTAGGTACAAAATAGTGAGCAAAGAAGACAGTTAAAAACAAATGGTACTGGAATGGCCAAGTAGCTTAGTGATACAGCTTTTGCCTAGCATACAGGAAACTCTAAATTCATTCTACAGTACTAAATTTAAAAACAGTCCTAAATAAATAAATAAATAATAAATAAATAAATAAATAAATAAATAAATAAATAAATACAGTCCTAGTCTTCATGTGATAAAAACAGCTAGTATGTGCATCAGGCACTGTGTAGGTGTCTCATACATGTAATCATGTTTTATGCTTAAGTATATGTGGCCAACTCAGTGATGACTTATTCTGAGATTATATATGATGGCACTCATTTTTAGACAAATGAAGGAAGCTAGTGGAGTAGACAAGAACTCTGACTGAAGGCTCTACTCATGATTTGATGGGTTATGCAATCCAAATGTCTATCTTCCATGTTTTAACATGAACTTAACAGAAATATTTCCTCATTTCACTTTCATCCTGAAATACTCTCACAGAAATAGTTTGGAGCCTTCCACTCAAATGGAAGCTATAACCCCAATATTTTAATTTAAAAAAAATCTGTCTATATACATAAAACATTAGCAGGAATTCTTTATCACTATGCTTAAGTCAGCTCTACATAGCTCCATAGTGAATATTAAACAAAGAGAACCCCAAGTAAGACATTTTTCTACATATGACAATCTCTAGAGAAGCACAAATCCAATGTTTATTTTAGCTCAGCTACATCTTTAGTAATTCCTGAGTCGTTTTAGGGGTTTTTCTAGCAATTAAATGAGAATGATGACATTAATACAGCACCTGCCGATCTTACAAATGCAAAATGTTTCTCATGCCACCAGAATCTCTAATTTAATATTTATAGTATTTAACACAGGGCTTCCCTCTTATATGTAATTTTTATTTTATTTTATTTTTTTTTGTCTTTTCTTTTTTTTTTTTTTTTTTTTTTTTTTTTAGTTTTCGAGACAGGGTCTCCCTGTATCCCCAGCTGTCCTGGAACTCGCTCTGTAGACCAGGCTGGCCTTGAACTCACAAAGATCCGCCTGCCTCTGCCTGACAGGGCCTCCCTGTAGTCCCAGCTGTCCTGGAACTCCCTCTGTAGACCAGGCTGGCCTTGAACTCACAAAGATCCGCCTGCCTCTGCCTCCCAAATGCTAGGATTAAAGGCGTGTGCCACCATGCCCAACTAATAAATTTTATATTTTTATCCCAGACCAGTATGTGTATACTAAACATAGAAGATTTAGGAAACAAAATGCAAACGATAAACCAAGCTATTGTTTACCATCTCATCTCTGTTTAATGCACACCATACTTACCATTTCATTTGTGTATATTTTTACAAAGCAATTCCATTTTGAAAAGGAGGCTATAGAGACAGGGTCTCCCTGTAGCCAACCTGGCCTGGAACTCACTGTGTAGACAAGCCTGTCCTCAGTCTCACAAGGATCCCCCTAACTCGGCTTCCAGAGTTCTGGAATAAAAAGTTTGCCACCAAACCCAGCAAGCAACGCTGTTTTTAAATGAGGCAAAAAAGATGAAAATGAAGACAGTTTTTCTTTTTTTTTTTTTTTTTTTGGTCTTTTCGAGACAGGGTTTCTCTGTAGCCCCAGCTGTCCTGGAACTCACTCTGTACACCAGGCTGGCCTTGAACTCATAAAGATCTGCCTGCCTCTGCCTCCCAAGTGTTAGGATTAAAGGTGTGTGCCACCACACCCAGCTAACTGTTTTTCTTCTAAATCCAACCACAGTTCTGGGGTTCAACACGAACAAAGTTTATTTTAAAACTTTTTGTGTTTTAATTCCTCAGAATCAGTTAATAAAAGCACTATGCAAAAATTTTTGCATGAAATCAAACCTGACATATAGAAATATTTTACTTAGATATTAATAATATGAACAGTTAAATGAATTAAATAATTGATGATGGTTTTGTACTTAATATTTGATAGCTGAATCAACAAGAAATTTGATTATTCTAGTATTGGTTAAATGAGATTCTAATAGATTTAATAATTGATGCTAGGAGAAAAATCCCAATCTTGCCACATCCTTTTCTGAAGATAAAGGAAAGTAATATTATCCTATCACAATAAAAATATTTATTCTTGAAGAAGAACTGAGAGGAATTTAGCACTTGTAAAGGCATGAAGAGTAGCCTCTTTTAATCTCCAAAGAATCTGTTTTAAAAATATTTTTAGAATACATTATTCCAATTAATGTAATTGAAACTTCCATTTCTTTCAATTGTTTCCAAATGACCAAAGTTTTGTCATACAAAATTTAATAGTTATGCTTGTTACAGTTCTGCATGTTTATAGTTAGGTGTGTTATGGTTCCATTTGTAGTCACGCATGTCATGGTTTGCAGGTAAGTTCTAAAAGAATTTTCCATCATGCATAAAGCATGACATTGAGAACAAAATGTATTTCAATCCATACTGTAACAAACAATATGCAGATATTAAAGTTCCACCTCTACATGGCCAGCATAGTACATGTGAGATTGGTTGCTACATAAATAATGTTAAAATTTTGTGGTCAATGCAGTTTACCCTATATAAGTTTAAAGTTTCTTTATAGAAGTCTAGGATATTGAGAAAAGTCTTCCTTGAATTCAATTCAGCTATAATTTCCTTTCTTTTACAAAAATCAACTATCGGAAAATTTGGATAGGTTTTTCTCTCTATTGAGCATAGTCCCAAATGTCTATAAGTATATAATTAATATTGATATTCAGTGATAAACTATACTTAAACCTTAGATTTTCTTATAAAAGTAAGTCATAGCAGGATGTGGTGGCACATGCCTTTAATCCTGGCACTTGGGAGGCAGAGCTAGGTGAATTTTTGTGAGTTCAAGGACAGCCTGGTCTACAGAGTGAGTTCCAGGACAGCCGGGGCTACAGGGAGACCCTGTCTCAAAAAAAAAAAAAAAAAAAAAAAAAGGAAATCATAAAAATCAAGCGATGATTTTGTTTTTACAATGAAGATTACTTTGGAAATGGAAGATTTTCTATTGTTTGTTTCTGTTTTTACTTCAAACACAGCACCAGGAGTCTAGCTATAGCAGATGGGAATCAGAGACAGCATTCATAGCTTATGCCTTTTCAATTTAGTAACAAACACAGGTAGACATGCTTTTTCTTTTTTTTTTTTTTATTTATTTTTGTATGTGTATGAGTGTACTGCTTGCATGTAGGTTTGTGCACCCGTGTCGTGCAATGCCGTGGAGGTCAGAAGAGGGTCTCGGATTCCCCTGGAACTGGAGTTCTCCTGAAATTGGAGTTACAGAAGGTTCTCAGCTGCCATGTGGGTGCTGGGGATCGACAGAAACTTTCATAGGCCTTTACAGATATATGAAGAAGAAACTATCATTCGAGATGATAACCATGAATAATATTTTTAAATTGATGTTTTGTGTATTTCATACATGACTTTTCAGTCCAATTTAGACATATTCCCCTTTCCCTGCCCCCCACACCACTCCAGTTTATGCATTCTGCCATACATGTCCTGCATCTTTCTCTCAGTTTTTCTCTGCAGAAGTTTATTGTTTTGGGCAGAATTTAACTGTATCAGTCAGTTCTTTGACCCAGTCCTTATGTTGTTGTTGTTCCCTCCCATTTGTATTGCTCCAAAATATGCCTATATAAATGTCGCATATGTACCAAAATTATGACCTCCGAAAATAGACTGTATGTTCATTCCAAAATATGTTTAGGAAATCACATTTTCCTTTAATTTTATATTATTCTAAAATATGAATACCTATCTTCCACCCATATATGGCAATTAAAATGCCTGAAAATAAGTGGTAAGTTAATTCTAGAGCACGTTAAGAGATTCACATTATAACAACACAGTTGCTTCATCAAAAGATAGAAAGATGAATAATATTTTAAATGAGTATATAGGAACTGCTTAATCTTTGGGAGGTTGTGAGAATTGCTGTCTCATTAGAGATTTCACTATTTAAATAATATGAACAACACAATAACAGCTTATACAAATGATATTATTCATTTGTATAGAGCATGAGTCAAATTTGAGTTTTTAAATGCATGCATTCAGAATTTATTCATAATCTCATGTAACTATGTGTGTAACTGCACTAAAATACTGTAGTCACATAGATACCTTACTGACATATAAGCCAAAGATGACATGAATTTGCAACACTACTGCAGTCTGTAGAGGTTATTACATAGCAGTGTTTGCTATATGTAGGTTGAGTACATTTATAAAATTAAAGATACACAGAGACATACACATGATTATAAATGCAATTTCTTTAAAAGTAAAAAATTAGATACTAACTATGCACGTATTGGTGTAACATTTTGTCTTCAGGAAAAATGAAAGGTTAAACTTAGGAAAAACCTATCTGGTGAAATGTATGAAAATTTACACTTTACCTAAAACGCTAGAAGTTAATTTTGGTCTGCTTTCCCTGGTATGTCAGCTTGATTAAATTTGGAGTTCGGAGATGAATTGGCACAAATTCATTAGTGTTCCCTGGGTGCAGATGTTGGTCAAGGTCAAGCAAAGCACTTCGACTGTAATGTTAGAGAGGAAGGGGGAAGGGATTCCAAAGAAGGGAGAGTCTTAAAAGGTCTGGGGTTGCAGCAAGAAACTTTGATACTTTTTAACTTAATAAATCTTGACAGCCTAATCATGGCTAAGCCTTTGCAGCGTTATTGGTACAGATGGCAAAGCTAGACATATTTAAAGAGATCTCACAAGCTAGTGTAAGATAGCTCTGAATCCAAATGGAGTGTTGGGCTCCAAGAGAAAGTAAAAGAAAGGAGGATAAAAAGCTACACGGCATTTCCATCTCCTGACATCTCCAACAGCCTCGGATACAAAATATGATAAGGCTCCTGCTGAGCTAATAAGCCCAACAAATGTCTGTGTCCGTGAAGTAGATGAAGTGGGATCAAGCAGAGGGGGTTGCTGTATGAAAATAAGCCAGCACCCAGGGTATAATGGCACTAGAGAAAGCTCCAAGGTCAGGCTGATGACAGAGACACCAGTTAAGTAGAGACCCCATCAGTGAGGAAGGTTTGCCTGCTCCGTCCAAGACATGACCATTAAAATGAAATGAAGGATCTATTCAAAGGAGGAAGAAAAAAAGAAACAGAAATGCTCTATGAGGGTTTTATTTTCATACATTTATATATATATATATATGTGTGTGTGTGTGTGTGTGTGTGTGTGTGTGTGTGTGTGTGTGTGTTTATTCTTGTGTTTATTTACAGGAATTCTGCAAGCATGTGGCTAGGGTAGAGAAGTGAAAATGGATGTGCATTTCAAAGCACCAGTGCACCTGTCAGTGTGTGCTATGAGTTTGGTGGGTTCATAGTTTGCCAGAAGAATCCTTTGTATAAGAATCTGCATCTGGATGAAATAATGAATGCTTCCTCACAATCCACAAGTTTTCTAAGAGATAAAGATTGCTACCTGAAACATATTTTTTTTCCTGAACTTTCCCTTTCTGTGTTTCCTTTTAGATAGGGAACCTACTCATTCATTTTTACTATTAGCTAATATATTTTCAGTAGAATAGAGAAGTGACTGAAGTTGAAATTATTATATGATTCAGAACAGCAGATCTGACATAGGTACCATAAAAGTCAGCCTCTGTGCCTGGCTTCTGACAGTGCCCATTATCTCAGATGATAAGCTTCTTGATTTTCCCAGAACAGTCCTGTGTTTAGCTCTGAAAGTCCTATGGTCCTGGATTCCCCACTCAGTGGCCACTGTACCTCTGCTATAGAACCAGTATTTCTGGGGCTAATACTAGCCCCAATGGTGAGGTGAGTCTGGCTGAGTCAAAGAGGCACGGTGTGTAAAAAGAGGGAATGATTAGTCAGGAGACAGCCTGGATTCAAGGCAAGAAGCAGTCGTTGGAGGCTAAATCATACAATCTGGTTGTCACTTTGATCAAATTAGCTTCATTATTTTCCAAACTTTCCATTGCATATTGAAGCCATTACCTTTTATTGACACACACTCACTCACTCGCTCACAAGCATACTCAATACACACATGGCAGAACAAACAAAGTGATATCAATATACTGTGGTTCTTTAATGCTTTTCCTAATGATTCAAAGGGTCCACATTGACCTTAAAACTAGTATGATTAAGGCCACTTAGCAATCAATTCATTCTTTAGCCCAGTGTCCAAGCCAGCTGGCACTCACAGGTTAGAAGTCAAGGACAATGCTTTTCTTCAGGTTTGTGGAAATGAAACCCAGACTAATGAAATGATACTTAAGAAATAATACTTAAAAATTTTCCCTTTTCAACTTCAGGAATGGTTTTGTATAATCTTCACTTTTTTAGTTAAGAAATAATTAGGCTATGCTTGAAACTTCAAGAGTCTGTCAAATTACTGCATTAATTCTTAACAGATCATGTCAATTTCATAATATCTGTGAAGCCTTGTTAAAAAGGTGAAAACCATTTAAATGTCCTGTGAGGTGGTTCATTAATCATGTAAAAAAGCTTGGAAATTCTGATATCATTACCATGAAGTATCAAATTGAGTGGAGTCTAGTATTTTTATGTGAGTGTTATTTTGAATTGTATGCAAATGTATGTACAATACTGGTGACCCTTTCATGTCAAATTTAGAGGTATAGTTTGCAAATTCATCATTGGTGTTAGAAATACAAACGTTAAGACTTTAGAATAACAATGATAAAGATGATAAAGCACTTGGAGATGCTTTTAACAGTTGTAGAGATTCTTTTGCTTATGCTATAATTAAAAGTACTTAACACATCCTCTGAGAATATGGATATATCCAAAGGAGTAAATTATCATATCCACTTGCTTTCAGTTTGGCTTATTCTTTGAAAAAAATTAAATTGATTTCCAATCACATAAGAATCTTAATAAAATAAGTATTAGTCTGAACAGGCAATGGCTACCAAGGAGAATCCACCTCTTGATGCACTCAGAGACACTTATTTCAGAATTGCTGGAGAAATACTGCCTATTGGATTTTTTTCATCTCCACAGTTCTATGGCGATCTACCACTAAGAAGAGGCAGAAGGTCCCTTCCTTCCTCACTTCGTGTTCTTATGACTTCCTCCAAATTTATACAGAAACAACAAAAAAATTGTTGTAAGAGAACTGAAGGAATAGTAATTTTACCTAGGAAAAAAGGGCAAATCAGTGCTGACATTAACCCAAGCAGTACTAAGAAAGATAAAGAAAGACTTTAATAATTCAGGCATTTAATAAGGAGAAAGCACCATGCAGATAGTACTATTAGCTTAGTTCAAGAGATGGTATGGGGAAGCACGATAAGCACAGGCAATAGCATTAAGACTTGGTGTGCTACACAGATTGGAGACAATGTATAGTATTTAGAGCACAGAGAAAGTACACAGACACTTCTGAGACATCCAGAAATTTGTGTTCATGTTCTTTGCATGTTTTTCTTATTTAAAGAAGCATTTTGCTGATAGTAATCAATATAATTATAAGTGATATAGATAAATATAAATCAAAGCATTCAGTTTATTGTATTTAAATATGTTCTCATAAACAGGCTGTACATAGCTCATACTCAGACTTACCAAGTTTATTAAGTTGAATTCTAGAGGTTTTGAAACTTAGATACCTTTTTCAACATATTTTCTATTGAGAAAAGCATGAGAAATATATAATTAAATTTAGGTTTCAGAAAGTTCAGGAAATCTGGAGAGACTATATATAACAGGGTGTTCAGAAGATTTATGCTCTGAAATTAAGGAAGAATGGGGTCAAAGCCTAGATCTGTAACTTACTGCTTTATTAGAAATTCATTCAACCCCAGATTTCAAATCTAAAAAATGAGAAAATAACAGTACCCATTGTGGGAATATAAAATATAGGTTAGAGGTGAGAAGCAAGCTCTTTTAAGGTAGAGGCCATTCAGTTGGTCCCATTCTCAAGTGTGATAATGTTAGAAGCGGAAGTAAAAAAAAGTCTACAAACCCCTTGAAACAAGCAAATCACATTTTGCCAAAATTAGGTTTGTTTACTACTGTTTTGATTTCTTTAAGTATACCAGCTTTCTTATTTTTCTCAAAGGCAGCAATAATTTCCCCTGGGTAAGTAAACATTTTTCATTCTTACCCCTAACTTCTAATTTCACCTCCTCTCCTCCTCATTGTCTCCTTCTCAATAATATGTATTTTCTGGGCTGGAGAGATGGCCTAGCGGTTAAGAGCGCCGACCGCTCTTGCAGAGGACCTGGGTTCGATCCCCAGCACCCACATGGCGGCTGAGAACCGTCTGAAACTCCAACTCCAGGAGAACTCCAGCTCCAGGGGAATCCGACGCCCACTTCTGACCTCCGCGGCATTGCACGACACGGGTGCACAAACTTGCATGCAGACAATACATTCGTACACATACAGAAATAAATAAAATTAATAAAAAAATAAAAAATAAAAAAAAATTTTAATATGTATTTTCTGCCCACAGCTTTGGACTAGGTGTAGGAGATTGTTATAAAATGGATGGCTTTGTTCTATGCCTTTCAAAATTACAATTCTATAAGACCAGCCTACAAGACTCCAGACGTAAGCCAATGACGACACACTATAGTTTAAATGCTACTGTATTGCCTTTGGAAATCATTAATTTGAACAACAAGAAATGTTTTACAAAAAATGTTTTATTACCCATTTTTCACCAAACCTCATTCATGACTAAGCTTCTGACTAGGGTGAGTCACTCACCTTCACAAAACTTCTTTCCAACTGGGGTTGTCAATTCGCAGGAGTCATTGATTTTCCAAAATCACATCTTAAGTGTTCTCTGACACAATGCACTATCAAAGGAGACAATTTTGAAAATGGCTTTTAAATTTGGGGAGAATGCTATGTATAGTTTCATCAGAAAGAACTCTTCTCCAAGAACAGCATGTAATTTGCCATATAACTATGGATATGTTATGATTAAAAACTCAGAACTTTTTTACATAGTCATAATTTGAATATACCCCTAATTATATGTATGGGCAAATTTGTATATGGCATAACATGTACTATAGTTTCCACTCACATGCACATTTCTATATGTATACACATGTTCATGGCCAAAAACTTTGCCTATGAAAGGTGGAAAAATAAAAACTTTATTTTCAAATTTTCCATTTTATCAATCTGTCAACTAAAAATAGAGAGACATCTTCAGGTGAAGATACCAATTTCTCTCATGCTTCTGTAAAATGGTCAGGCACAAGACCCGGGGCTCTACCTGTCACATTCTTACCATGATTCACAAAGACTTGAGTTTTCCTGGTCATATCTTTTCAACCTTCTAGGAATTCACTCCTCACTTCATCATTAGCAATACCTAAACTCCAGGAACAACTAGAGACCTTTGACACACTAATGAAGGAAGGAAGATTATTGAAGTATTTCTGGACATATAAGCAAGATGCCTTGCAGCTTTCCTAGAGATTTCCAAATTTATCCTGCTTTGACTTTTCACCTTAACTACAATCCTTCACCAGAGACTACAATATGTTCCTTAATTATGAACAATAACTAAAAAGCACATACTGGCAATAGACTTAAGAATTCAACTTTTTAAACTTGAAAAAAGTAAGAATACTCTTCATAGACCCCTAATAATCTTGGCTTTTTCATTCTTTATAGATTTTAAATATTCTAATTTGACAGAATTTGAGAATGTAAAGAACAGGATAGGTCTATGGTACTTCCACGAATTCAATGTAAAATGTGGCTAATTCATATGTGCCTCAGTAAATCTGTTAACATTTTCTTTTCTTGGGGTGGGAAAGATGGCTCATTGTTTAAGACTACTTGATGTTCTTGAAGAGGACCCAGGTTTGGTTCCCAGCACCTACATGACTACATGACTACATGACTTACAAGCATCTGTAACTCTTTTTTTTTTTTTTTTTTTTTTTTTTTTTTTTTTTTTTTTTTATTTTTTTTTTGTTTTTTTATT
>VZQC01008511.1:640939-688831 GCA_009823505.1 Rhizomys pruinosus | reverse complement strand
TCTAACCTGTAGAGGATGTAAGCTTGTGGCATCAGCCATGGGTTATTTCTCCAAGGGGAGAGCCAATAGCCAATTAGATTTGGGATATACAGGCACATGGCTGCCTCTGCTGCACAGTATTTCCAGGCAGGTGAGGTGTATCTGGTGCTGACGGTGGAGTCTTGCTTGACTCAGGGAGACCCATATTTGCATCTGTAACTCTTGTTCCAGGGGATCTGATGCTCTTTTCTGACCTCTGTGGACACTGTACAACATGGGTGCTGTATACTACATACATGCAGACAAAAAATCATTTATATGCATAAAAGTTTTAAAAAATAAAATATTAAGAGTGATTGAGATGTTCTGTTTGCTGTTCACAAAAGTCCATTAAAAATTTACAAAAAATATGAAAGGAAAAAAAGAAAAAGAAAAATGAATCTAACAGAAGCAAAAAAAAAAAAAAGTGTGTGCAGCCTCCTTCCCCAAGGCTCAGGTAACTTAGTGAAATAGGGAGTGGAAAGAAGAGACAGAAGTGTATGAAGACTGGAGCAAAGCTGTATCTTCTGGAGATGACAGGACCACTGCACTCACAAACTCAGCAGCTGTGTGTGCCTGCACATGATCAACCAGCTAAGAACACTGGCTGCTCCTGCAGAGGATTGGGGTTCTCTTCCCAGCACCCACATGGGGGCTGACAACCATCTCTAATTCCAGTTCTAGGGGATTCAAAGCCCTCTTCCTATGTCTGTAGGTGGTGCATGTACATGGTGCTCCTTCATCCATGCAGGCAACACAGTTTCACACCTAAAATAAAGAAATAAATAAATCATAAATGCATAATATGAACAAGATGAAATAAACTCTTTCCTTTCCAGGTTGTTTTTCGTCAGCATTTTATCACAGCAATAGAAAAGCAAATTAGAATGGCCTTTGTGATCTATAAGAAGGGACCCTGACTCTGCCCATCTGTCTCAGTAAGTTTTCCCTTCCTAGGATAGCAATCACACTCTGAAAGCCACACTGTGGTGCTTTGCCTCCCTCTCCCTCCCCTCCTGCCTCAGGCTCAAAGACTGTCTGAGGAACAGAGACCCTACAAACTTCTGTTAAAGGAGAGTTTAATAGGGGTTTCCTACAGAGAAAATGAGGAAAGTTTGACTTATAGGGTCCCTTGCATGCCCCCTTCACATACATACCATGTCAGGACTCTCAGCAGTCCCAAACACCATGGAGCCGGTGAGATCCCAGAGAGCACATCAAGCCCATGCTCATACCACATGTGTGCAATGCTAAGTGAAGTAACACAGTCCCAGAAAAACAAAGGGTGAATGGTTTCCCTCATTTGTGGATGCTAACACCAAATCCCCAGTTGAAAGGCAAGCTAAACAGCATTATTGTTATATTTCCTGTTTATCTGAAAGCAACTATGTTGTTATAATGGAAATCTCTAAACAGGCTCTAGAATCGACCCACCACTTATTTTCAGACTCTGTAATTATTGTATATGGGTGGAAAGTATGTATTCATAGTTTAGAGTAATATAAAATTAAAGGAGGAAAATGTGAATTCCTAAACATAAAAAAGACTGAAAGAAAGATGCAGGACAGTTATGGTAGAATGCATGATCTGCGGTGGGGTGGGGGGAAGGGAAAAGGGAATATGTCTAAATTTAACCGAAAAATGATGTCCGAAGTACACAAAATATCAATAAAAAGCATATTAAAAAATAAAATGATTCTTTCATTAATTACATGTGAATTATCAAATAAAATGCTACATTTCTTATTAATTTTATTGTTTATCTGCCAAACCCCTATCATCCTAAGATACCTATTTAAGGCAAATAAATACTCAGGGTTTGCATTATTGTAATTATGGAAATACTACTTCCCACAGTGACCAGCACTGAGCTATTATTGTGTTCCATCTCCAGAGTGACTTCTTGCTATTTCTAGGATAAAATGGTTTGGTATTTGCAAGCCAAGGCACATACCAGTTCATTTTGCTGTTGTAGAAACATCCTGGGAAATGCCATCCATGACAGCTCTGCCTTTGCTTCTGACCATTGGATCACTGAGCTTTGGTGAGTAACCACTTTTTTAATAATACTTTTATTGATGTTTTGTGTGTTTCAGACATCATTTTTCAATTTAGGCACATTCTCCTTTCCCTTTCCTCTACCCCATCCCAGATCCTGCATTCTGCCATACATGTGCTTCATATTTCTCTCAGTCTTTTTAAAGTTTTTCTCTGTAAATGTCCATTGTTTGGGGCAGAATTTAACTATATCAGTCCATTCTTTGACACAGTCCCTATGTTGTTATGGTTCCCTCCCCATCGTAGTGCTCCAAAATATGCCTATATAAACATCATACATGTACCAGAGTTATGTCCTCCAGGAATAAAAATATGAGTAACCACTTTTGAATAACAAATATGGAATCAGTAACTCCATTGAAGAACATTTATGGAAATAAAAATAAATAAGCTATATATCTGTCTACATATTACTTCTTCCACATAGTTCCTCATATCATCAGAGCCATGAGGAAGGGGAAGCTGGAACTATCAACACAGGTTAGACAAAAAAAAAATCATTTACACATATTTAGTAAAGAAGGGCTCAACCACAGACATTTTAATTTTGAGCCAAGCTTTGTTCATTTAAATTGTCCATAAACTACTATTTCCACTTAAATCCCTGAAACTAAAGTATACAAAGGGAATTTTATGTTAACTAATTTTAATTATCATGGAGTGGTTGCAAATTCTTACTTTTGCAATTCTTTTTTTTAAAAAGGGCCCACACCTTTAATCCCAGCACTCAGAGGCACACACCTTTTTAAAAGGCACACCCCTTTAATCCCAGCACTCTGGAGGCAGAGGCAGGAAGATCTCTGTGAGTTCAAGGCCATCCTAGTGTATATAGTGAGCCGCAGGCCAGCTGGGACTAAAGGGAGACTCTGTCTCAAAAAGGCAAAATATTTTATTTATTGTTTTTATATTGTGTACATGAGTGTATTGCCTGGATGGGTTTAAGTGCACCTGTGTTGTGCAATGCCCGTGGAATCAGAAAAAGGCATCAGATTCCAGGAACTGGAATGAAGGAGAGTTGTTAGCTGCCATGTGGGTGCTGAGATTCAAACCCAGATCCTAGGCAGGTGCTCTTATCCACTGAGGCATCTCTCCAGCTTATTTTCTTAATCTCCAGCTCCTTATTTTCTTAATTCTATTAAGAGGATACTAACAGATACAGCCAATTTAAAAGCATAAAATTTTGGTATAAAAAGCTACATATTATTAAATGAATTCCCACTTGCATAGGTGGCTGAGCTGTATGTTTTCTACTAAATTATTATTACACATATATTTTTTTATTTTTTTAATTTTATTTATTTATGTGTATGAGTGTACTGTCTGCATGTAAGTTTGTGCACCCATGTCGTGCAATGCCGTGGAGGTCAGAAGAGGGTGTCGGATTCCCCTGGACCTGGAGTTCTCCTGGAATTGAAGTTACAGATGGTTCTCGGCCACCATATGGGTGCTGGGGATCGAACCCGGGTCCTCTGTAAGAGCAGTTGGTGCTCTTAACCCCTAGGCCATCTCTCCAGCCCCATGAAAGCACTTGATTTAATGAAGAAATAAAAAAAAAGAATGTATTCTGAGATTGTGAATATCTACAAAAGAAACAAATGTATTCATGAACTCGTGAACAATAAAATATAAACCAATGCTCATTTCATTGATACACTTCAGTTAGCAAAAATTATGGCCACAGTACATGCTAAGTTCATAGTTAAGATAGAAAGGCATCTCTCCAGCCCCAGTTACACATATATTTAAAAGCTCTCTTGGGGCTATGAATTTCATGTCATATTGTTAATCCAGTTTTAGTATTTTTCATCTTGTAAATTATAAAACCAATAGATTCCTGGTCTAGATATGTTGAGTCAAAAAGTTACAGATACTAGGAATACTAAAATCCTAAACAGATTGGTTATAAATTGAATTATATAATTATTAATTTGTCTGCAGTGCTTTTTAACCAGTTCTTTATTGGTGGTTATCTATGTGGGAGGAGTGTTAGAAAACTTGGATAGCCTTTACAAGCTGTTTGACTTTCTTTATGTCATTCTGAATACCTAATGTGGAATATTCCCTTTTACAGAATTCGTTAACCTATATAAACTTTAATAACATTTTAGCCTACTTCTTCTCAAAATATATCACAGTCTCATTGGTCAAGCAGTTATTCCCATGTTACATATGTATAAAAGTAATGTTAAGAAATTAATAAACCGGGACTGAAGAGATGGCCTAGTAGTTAAGAGCGCCAACCACTCTTTCAGAGGACCCGGGTTTGATCCCCAGCACCCACATGGTGGCTGAGAGCCATCATTAACTCCAGTTCCAGGGGAATCTGACCTTTTCTGACCTCCATGGCACTGCATGACATGGGTGCACAAACCTACGTGCAGACAGTACATTCATACACATACAGAAATAAGAAAATTTAAAAATTTTTAAAAAGTACATTGTTAAAAAAAGAAATTAATAAACCATAGAGCTAAGGTTCAAATATGGAATTTAGTTTTGAGTGTGAGAAATTTTATCACACTCATTTTGTCATAGACATTATATTTGTTTTTGTTTGTTTGTTTATCGTTATTAAACTTTTCCATAAGTCTTACATCATTTCTCATTCGAATCTAGAGTTACTTACCTTTCCATGCCCTCTACCCCACCCGAGTCCCTAAACTCTGCCATACATGTCCTGCATCTTTTTCTGAGTCTTTCCAGAGGTTTTTTTCCAGTTCTTTTGTTGTTATTGTTCTCACCTACTTGTATTGCTTCAGTATATATACATATATATATATATATACATAGTTATACATATACATAAATATATATACATACATATGTCTATCACTTGAATTGGAGAACTTCTTTTTCCCTAAAAGATGTCATATTTTCCTTAAGGAAGTGCTCAAATTCTCCTCCTTGGCAAGCCCAAACAACCATCAATCCTGCACTTGTGCTCCACATTGGGGCTAGACCTTATATTTGAAAGAACAGAATAAAAGATGTGTAATAAAGTGCAGCACATGATTTGAACATGTTACTGTTCTCAAGACACACAAGAACTTCATAGAACACAACTGTCAGCTGTTTTCAAAACTATATTAACAGTATTTCTTTTTTAATTTTTTATTGGGCTTTTGTAATTTCGAAGCACAGTTCTTAATCAAGTTTAGACCACCTCCTCCCACAACCGTGCCCCTCCACACCTCCATCAGACTTCATGTAGTCTACCATATGTGGTAACTCCTATCCAGTCAAGCATTTGTACTCAGAAGTCCTTACGTGCAAATTTATCCACTGGAGTCTAATCAGTCTATCTAGAGATCATAAGTAAGGCATATTCTTCCTCACCCAGTATCAGTCACTCTGTAGTATTTCTCAGTTTAGTGGTGGTCCACCACCCATTTCTTTCCTCCTCTCTGGACCCTTATTTAATTGAGTTGGCATGGGTCATGTGCTCGATGACACCATTGCCACAATTTCACATGTGCAAGTTGTGTTCATGAACCAGCCTTGGCTCTTACAATCTTTCCATTCCTTTTTCCTTAATGGTCCTTGCCCATCCACAGCTCAGGGATTATTTTATTTATTTTAAAATTTTACATGACTCATGAAATTTTTCAGGAAAATGAATGAAACTGAAGAAAGAAAAAAAAAATAAAAAGAACCCACATAACCTATACTGAGTGAGGTCACCACACCCAGAAAAACAACATTGCATGTTCTCTCTCATATATGGATCCTAGCTTTGAAACTTTTGCTTTGTATGCTTAACCTGAAGTACAGTTAGAAGCCAGAAAACTACAAACACTCCACTGGAGGTGGATGCCTTAAGAGAGGGAGGATAGTAAAAGACAGGAAAACCAAAGTAGAGAGGAAGAACTAGGGACCGAAAAGCTCAGCGTGGAGGGGTGGGAAATAGAAATGAGGTGTTGGCAGAGAAGGCTTGACGAAAATGAAGGATGAATGAAAAAGCTACATGGAATCCTACAATCTTTGCAGCCCAAGGAAGAATTCAATTAAAAGGAATGTCAGAACAAGGTGACATGGAAGGAGAGGGTTTTGCTTGGGGTTAAAGCTTTGTAGGGATAAGGGGGATTGAAGAGAGGAAAGAGTAGGGGACAGATTAGCCAAAACTAAGAAAGCATGAAAAAGCCTTATGGAAACTAAGTAATTTGTTAAGTGATTTTTTTTTTGTTGTTGTTGTTGTTGTTATTAATTTTTTTTATTGATGCTTTGTGTATTTCATACATCATTATCCAATTCAGTTCAGGCATATTTCCCCTTCCCTTCCCCCCATCCACCCCACTCATTTGTTAAGTAATTTTAAAAATAATATATCCTAGCACTCACAAGGCAAGACATGGGTTATTAAATGATAATATCAGTGACAGAGTGCCAGGCCTGGGTTACCTCCCTTTGAGCTATTCCTTTAAGAGTTTCCAGAGGCCCCCTAAACTTTATGGGATTTTGGCATTGCTTTTGGTTTCCCACCATAATCAGATGGTAAGGCCCTATTGGTAAAGACACCACTCATTTTGGATGCAGGACATAAAGAAATCAACTTTGAACTGATCAGGAAACTCTCTCTCTCTACTAGCTAGCTTACACAGTGTCAGAAGGTACTATGTAGTCTGCTGGTTGTGAAACAATGCCAGTGGCCATACCCAGTGCTGGCCTGCTCTTGCTACATTACAGACCTACTGGCAAGTGCTATCTGGAGCTATAGTACCATGATAGCTAGGAGGGTAACCAACCACTTTCTGCTTGGAAATGAGGCCTGATCCACAGGAGGGATTTTCCTGTTCAGAACTGTAAACGTAGTCAAAAGACCATGAGTGGGGAGATTATGGGCTAGGCCCTAAGGAAAAACCTACTGGTGTTGATTTGGTAAATGGTCCTTGTTGTTTCGGTAGTTAGTGTTTTGAGCAGAGGCAGCCAAACTTAACTCCATAACTGCTGAACCCAGGTTTTTACTCTACAATGTCTGGTTATAAAGCCAACTATCAAACTGGATTCAAAATATTTATGATTATACCCACAGTATAAACGTAAAAGTGCTGATTTCAACTTTGGTCAAGAGGCTTCTTTTTACAGTGGTTTGTAATGAATGTAGAGACTCGTCAGTGGTCAAAGTGCTCAGTGTAAATAGCTCAGAAGATGACCCAGCTGTGGATGGGCCATCTATATCAACCTCCCACCACCCAAGGCACAGAGAACTTCAAGGTACAGAGGCCAGAAATAATGTAGGAGCCAAAGGATGGTTAGAAGAGCTTTGAAATGCTGTCTGTGGAGCATGGCTGGCTGTGGCATGCATGGCCTCACAGCACTGGTGGTTACCTACAGAAGATAAAGCCAGTAAAAGTTCTACCATGAGTGAGGGAGTAGCTACTGACAATGGGGGGAGAAAGTCACTCTCCTCTGGGCATGTGTCAATGGCTCTTAGCTTGTCCATGCCCCAGTGGCCAGCCACACCCATGTGAATTTGAACATCACTAACTGGAGTCAGGGTGTTATTAATAATAGCAACAAAAGGAGGGCATGAAGTTAGGAGGGAGATGTGTGGGAGCCACAGAAGGGTATTAGGGGGATGTAGTAGTGGATGGTAGATCAACCAAGATGCAGAATTAATGTGTGAAACTTTCAAAGAATAAAAATTAATATTTAAGGGGCTGGAGAGATGGCTCAGTGGTTAAGAGCACCGACTCCTCTTGCAGAGGATCTGGGTTCGATTTCCAGAACTCACATGGTGGCTAAGAACCAGCTTTAACTCCAGTTCCAGGGGAATCCAATGCTCTCTTCTGACCTCCGAGGCATTGCATGACACAGGTACACCAACCTACACGCAGACAGTACACTCATACACATAAAAAAAAATTTTAATATATTTTGAAAAATTAATATTTAACAAAGAAAAATATATGATTATATTCCTATTTAATTGAGTTTTTAGCTTTAGTCTTAATTTTATACTTCTTAAAATGTTTCATTAATTTTTTTTTTTGGTCTTTTTGAGACAGGGTCTCCCTGTAGCCCCAGCTGTCCTGGAGCTCACTCTGTAAACCAAGCTGGCCTTGAACTCACAAAGATCTGCCTGCCACCGCCTCCCAAGTGCTAGGATTAAAGGCATGTGCCACCACGCCCAGCTTAATTAATTTCTTTGTGTATCACATACAACATCTTAATCATATTTATACACTTTTGCCTATTGGCACCGTCCCAAGTCTTTTTACCACAGTCACTATCCCTCACTAATCCAGCTTGAGATCACAGGAGAATTTAGGAAAAGCAAAATAGCACAACAATGACCAGATATCCTGTCATCCATATGGTCAGTAGCCCTCTACTCTGGCCTCTTAGTTCTTCAAAACCTTAACACTAATAATTTCTTCCCTCTTCCTTAGTCCTCACTGCCATGGTCATAGTCTAGAATACCTCGATGCTAAAATTTTGATCACTGTTTGAAGCCTTAGTATCAAACCATACCATCTCCAGTCTTAAATTTTAACTTGCTTTGGGGTGGGTTTGGTCTTTTAAAGTTCCAATACATTTACCCTACCTTTTTCACTATCTGTCAGTTTACACTGCTTTCCTTACCTCACTGTTCAATATATTTTTCACATTTTGTCATTTAAATTTTACATCCTTCTTACTTTCTTTCATGATGAGCCTCTGGAAAATGCTAATGACTGAAGCAAGATACCATTGTACTTAATCCTGACAATATAGCATGTGGTGCTATTTACTTCAAATTCATCATTGCAGGCCTCAATTCAATACGTACTTCTACATATTAATACCAAGCCTCTCTGAGAGAGAGAAAAAAAAAGTTCATATGATGAACTTTTTATCCCTTATCTTATTTTCCTGATATTCATGCAAATACTTCTACTCTTGTGGACTAGCCAATAATGTCAACTTTCACCTCAGTACTTGGCATTTAACCCTGTAGACTAGTAGCCATCCATATCCCTTATTTTCTTATTTTCCTTGAGTTATAGAATCCAGTGGTGCACTTATCATAACTTTCTCTATTTCTGTTGAACCCTCGCAAGCATAGTACCACACTTTTGGATTTTTTGTGAAAACACAACATCTTCCTTGGAATGTCTCTTTCCAACCATCATCCAGAATGGTGTTCTTCCCTATACAGAAAGTTTTATAATTATTAAACTCAAGGTAATGTCTTCGTTTCCTTATTTCACATTTTCTCTTCTATCTATTCTCAAGTTTTATGTCTTTGTTTATAGACTGATCAAGAATGTTCTCAGAATACTTGTCTGTTGAAGACCTGGTTCACAGTGTAGCAACGTTCAGAAATGAAACTTCTAAGAGGTAATTGTATCATAAAGGTTCTAAAATGAACCTTCTGAGAGGTAATTGTATCATGAGAGTTCTTAACCTCTTGAACTCATGCATTATAAATTCAAAACTTGCTAGACTATCAGGACTTGATAGAAATTGTTGAAGGCAAGACCTACATAGAGGGAGTATGTTCCAGACTAGGACCTTTAAGATTGTTTTATCCCTGGTCACTTTCTTTCAGGAGGTAAGTAGCTCTGCTACATGTCCTTTAGGCTGTGATGCCCTGCTTTGTTACAGGCCCAGAAACAACAGAGCAAGTAACAATAAATCAAAACCTCTGAAACTGAGAGTCAAAATTAATCTTCCCCCCTTTAATCTGTTCATCTCAAGTATCTTCTTGGACAACTAACTGACTATTATGCCCCTAAATTCAAATATGGCATTTTCCAAAATCTATGCTCACTTTCAAATTGCCTCTTCTTATATAAGAAAGAAGACCTAAATTCAATCCCAAGGACCTGAGTGTTGGGGGTTAGGTAGTCAGGTGTAGATATATGTGCTTGCAATCCCACTGCTGGGGAGGGGGCTTATAGGTGGATTTCTGGATCTCACTGGCCCAGTGGCCTAGCCAAATAGGGCAAGTTACAGGCCAGAGAGAGAACCTGTCACAAGAAAAACAAAGTGGAAAGCTCCTGAGGAATTATGCTTAAGGTTGACTTCTGGCCTAGACAGGCATTCACATATACATGTATATGTATACACACACACACACACACACACACACACACACACACACACACTGTCCTCTCCAGCACTTTATCTTCACAACATGCAAATGCTGACTTGCCACCTGCTCAAGAACTCTGCCATTGTTTGCCCAGTTTTTCTGCAGAACTGTCCTCACACATGCACAGGTTCCCAGTGCTTCTCTGCCTACGGCACTCTGCTTACACCACTCAGACTTTTTCTTATAGATTTAGATGATTATTTTAGCATGGGAAATCTTGAATCTAAATATTTTTCAGCTTGCTTCTATGAAATTATACTGTTTTGTACTAGCAAAAACTAGAAATTTAGAAGAAACTTATTTCATGCTTTTTAGTTTTTATTCCAAATTTTGGGGTTTTCCTTTTTAATAATTTTGCACATGAGTACTGTATTTACATCATTTCCACCCCTCCCTACTCCACTTCCATTTCCTTCCATGCTCCTCCATGCCCTCTCAGTTTATTGTCCTTTTATTTGATTTTATATATATATATATATAGATAGATAGATAGATAGATAGATAGATAGATATAGATATATATACACTATATATATATAATACACTATATATATAATATATATATATTATATATATAATATATATATATATAATAATATATATATAAATAATACACTATATATATATAATATAATATATATATATATAATAATGCACTGATGCTGTTCATTGGTGCCATGTGTACTTGTATTTAAAGCTGACTACTTCAGATTGAATAGCCTACCGGAGAATGCATCTCTAGAGAAAACTGATTCTCCCTCCCTCAGCAGCCATCGATGGCCTGTAGCTCTTCATTTATAGGTGGGGCTCTGTGAAACAGTCAGGCCTTTCTTAGGCAACCATATTGTGGCAAGATCTTGGTAAAGTTTCTCTGTCATGTCTAGAACACACTATCTGACAGCAAGTGTGCTGGTCCTCTGGCTTTCACAAACTTTCCACCCTCATCTCCACATTGTTCCCCGAGGCTTAGATGTAGGGGTTACTTTAGAAATCTATCATTTTGGCTTAGAAACAACACCTCTTATTCTCTGCAGTTTATACCAGTTGTTGGATTTTTTAAATAATCTTTATTCATTGCAAGAAAAAAATTAAAGGAAAAATGAAGCTTCTTAATGAGTAGTAAGAGCTATGGATGTAGTGAAAAATATTTATAATATAATAAGAAATGACACTGGTTCAGAAAAGTGGTAGTAGTGGGTTCCAGCACCCCAGCAGTGAATAAGAGTTTCCCTTTCCCCACAATCTCATCCATAGTTGTTGTCAGTTTTTCTTGATCTTAGCCATTCTGACTAGAGTAAGATCAAGTCTTAAAGTATTTTAAATTTGCATTGGTAAGAATCTTGCACACTTTTTAAGGTATTTCTTACCCATTAAAGACACAAGCACTCAGTCCACTACACTTAGCAACTTTCCTTTCTGACTACATTCTAGAGGTAAACAGTCCTGTTTATTAACTCTTCATCCTTACCTCATTAACTCTTCCCAGTTTTGTGTCATACCTTCACCATTGTTATCTCTTCTGGGAGTATGTGAACGTTATAACTACTAGGAAATTGAGAAACCAAAGTTGAAAACTACGGAGTTAAAAAAATCACAAGCTTTCCTACACACCAGAGTGCTGATCCTATGGCAGCTTTCTATAACCCAGAGTTGCATAAGCAGCTAATAATGGTATTGTGGACACAAATGAACCTCAGACTCTCCATCATCCACTACATATGTAGTCTTATGCTTCATTCACAGGACTGAGATGTGACTGTGATGTACATTATAGAAATATGGAAACAGATCTGACAGCTGTTATGGAAATACTCAAGAAATTCACAATCTCTTTAGAGTTGGGGAAGGAGAAGAAAAAGTACTGCGGTTTATAAAAACAAGGTTTGTAAAAGATCATGTTACCAGTCTAAAAATGGAATTGTATCTCCAAATCTATTCCACAACTCACAAGTTTATTAAACAAGGTATCAGAGAAAAGCCACAGACATTCAGGCTTACATGGGGAACTGGTCATTTATATATGACACATTCTTCTAAATTGTATTGTAGATCAGAGCAGAATATTTTGCAAACTTATTTATTTAAGATGATACACCAGGGAAGCTGGAGAGATGGTTCAGCCATTAAGAACACTGGCTGCTCTTGCAGAGTACCCACATGGAGGCTAACAACCATCCAAAACTCCATTTCCAGAGTATATAACACTCTCTTCCGGTCTCCATGGCCATTTTCATGCATGTGGACTCCATGGCCATTTTCATGCATGTGATATAGTCACATACATTCAGGCAGGACACTCATACACAAAAGAAAATAAGTCTAATATTTTTAAATGAAAAGATACTATAGCAGGAAAAATAAATTTTATTTTTAATGCCAATTTACTGAAGCCAGGAATCTTAGTTGTTTTCAATGAAAATTTGTTATTCTTGATGAGTAACTGAAGGGCAGAGTATTTCAAAACCTAGTTTATGGATATTGTGTTTTCATTTTTCTCTCTTACAAAGTCTATGGTGAAAAAAATACCTCAGGCTTTGTACAGTTTTCCACACACAGGTTTGCTACAATCTAAACAAAATGGTATTGGCTGTATATTTCTTAAGATTTTGGCCCATGGGGCTGAAGAGATGGCTAAGTGGTTAAGAGCACTGGCTGTTCTTGCAGAGGACTCAGGTTTGAATCCCAACACCCACATGGTGGCTAACAACCCTCTGAAATTCTAGTTCCAGAGCATCCCATTACCCTCTTTGTCTTCTGCAGCCACTGTATGAAATGGGTGCACTTACATGCATGCAGCCAATACATTCATACACATAAATATAAATTTTTTAAAAAATTTAAGAGAGATACAGCAAAATATTGGTCTCCCTGAGACAAGCAAGACTCCTCCGTCAATATCAGCTACACCTCAACAGCCTGGAAATACTGTGCAACAGTGGCAGCCAAGTGTCTATATATATCCCAAATCTAATTAGCTATTAGCTCTCTCCTTGGAGGAATAACTCACAGAGGATGCCACAAGCTTGTGTCCTCTGGTGGTTGGGTGATGTTGTGAGCCACAGTAAGAACTTGTCACCCTTTATAGAGAAACCACAGTTTGCGGATTAGCATGCCATCCAAGCATCTGTGTCTATGCTCACAGCTTAGCTTGACATAATAAGTGGTACTGCTTAAGTGCCTGTACATCCAATAGCTTGTGCTTTGTTAATATGACTAAAAAGGGTATCACTGGGAAAGCTGTCAATCCCTGAAGGGAAACAACCTGAATAGACTGGAGTCCAAAATGACAACTCCAAAGAAATTAGACTGTTTTCTTCTCACCCACTTGTGCCCCTTTCCCAAAGCCCAGGGAACAAACTGCAGAAGAGGAGGCGTGGTAGATTGTAAGGGCTGTGGAGAGATAGGAGTGAATCATGAGACTACAGGAATATAGTCTGGACTCCTGATTGATCAACATGTCTGGGCATACAAGCTTCTCCAAATGGTCTATGGGAACCTTGGGTTGTTCAAAATTTGGACATAGATACTTACAAAATGCACCAATTACCTGATTGTATGACATAATGAGTGACATCAATGCTATCTGCAAACAACTGTGTCATTGTATTGCAGAATCCCTTAAAAATAAAAAAAAATTAAATTAAAAAAAATTTAAGAGAGATTTGGCACTTAATTGATAAATACAGACATACATATGTCTATGTGTGAGTGTGAATATGTATATGTGCATGAAATTGTAGTAGATCAATACATTTTAGAAATAAAATTATTAAGATTGAAGATTTGTTCAGGTCTACACGCACAGCCATGTTTATTGCAGCTCTCTTTACAATAGTGAAGAGCTGGAACCAACCTAAATGCCCCTCAACAAGTTAGTGGATAAAGAAAATGTGGTACATATATACAATGGAGTTCTATGCAGCAGTAAAGAAAGATGGCATCATAAACGTTGCAAATAAATGGATGGAACTAAAAGCTATTATGCTAAGTGAAGTAACACAGTCCCAGAAAAACAAATGATGGATGGTATCCCTCATTTGTGCATGCTGGCACCAAGCACCTAGTTGTAAGACAAACTGAGCAATGTCAATGTTATATTCCTTTTTCTGAAAGCAATTGTGCTCTTATAATGTGAATCCCTTAACAGGCTGTAGAATTGACATACCACATTTTTTCAGACTTTGTAATCTTGATATGATTGGTATATGAGTGGAGGATATGTAGGCATATTTTAGAGTAATTTAAATTAAAAAGGAAAAATGTGAATCCTAAAATATATTTGGAAATAATACACAGTTTATTTTCAAGTGACATAATTTTAGTATAGGTGTGACATAAATACATATATGTATGTGTATGTTGAAACAATACAAATTGGAGGGAACAAAAACAACATGTGAATCCTAAAATACATATGGAAATAATATACAGTTTGTTTTCAGATGACATAATTTTAGTATAGGAGTGACATGTATACATGTATGTATGCATATGTTGAAACAATACAAATTGGAGGGAACAACAACAACAACAAAAGAACAAGGACAAAGAACCAACTGAAACAGTAAAGTTCTCCCCAAGACAACAATCCTCTGCTTTGAAAAACTTTAAAAATACTCAGAAAAAGATACAAGGCATGTATGGCAGAATGCATGAATTTGGGTGGGGTGGGGGCATGGAAAGGGAAGTGAGTCTAAATTGGACTGAGAAATGATGTATTAAATGCACAAAACTTTAGTAAAAATATAAAAAATAATTTTAAAAATATAAGGCAGGACATAACATGTATGGCAGAATGCATGAGTTCTGGGAGTTCTGGGGGAACCAGATGGGGGAATTGTCATAAACTTGATAAAGAAATGTATGAAATGCACAAAAGCTTAATAAAATTTAAAAAATTGATTTATTTCAGAGCTTATAATAATAAAATAATAGACGATTAAAACAGCTTTACTATGTGTGTGCATGTGTATATGTGCGTGTGATTGTGTGTATGTGGAGTCAGCACTGAACTAGAGCTTCATGCTAGCTAGGCAAGTCCTCTACAACTAACAATACCCTCAGACTATTCTTTTATACTACCTATTCTTCATAGAGGTTTGAGGGGGGAAAGGATGTTTTAATTGAGATGCCCCAGACATAGATTTCTGTCAGGAACATCTAGTAAGCCAGTAAAGTATATAGTGAGATTCTTTTTCAAATGATCTTTTGTTTGGATTAAGTAGATTATTATTTTTACAGTATTTTCCATTCACAAGTGTCTGAGGTAACTCTAATCTGTGATACTCACTATAATAATAAGGTTCATTTTCCACCTTCTCTCACAGGGGAGGAAGGATAGGTACTATTGGGATCTGTGGCCATGATTACTGAGCTATAAGGAGTGCTGATCAGGATAAAGCTGAGCTCTTTCAATCCATGGCCTTCCCAAGCATTTGCAATGTGTGTGGGAAGTCATTGGATGCTTGAGAATCTAAGGAGGTCAGCTGCACAACTTGCAAAAAGAAGGATATCTGAAATGGTGAAAAAAATAATTTCAGTCTATTCATGAGGATAGCATCCAAATTTACATGTATGACAGTCATAGTATAAAGCTATAATTAAGAAATAAAAGCTTTAAAGAGTATAATTCCAGACAAAAAGGGATTATGTGCCTCAGTTATACAACAATTCTTCCTTTAATCACAAAGAACACACAGCTTGGGTAGGCAAGGATTGGTTTCTGAATAACCAACAGATACATAAAGTAGTCCTGAAAATTAGTACTTGACCACAATACAAATCTTTAAAAAATAAAGTTATGATGGGCTGAGGACATAGCGCAGTGGTTACGCTTTTGTCTAACAAGTGAGAGGACCTAGGTTCATATCCCAGTACCTTGAGGAAGAGAAAAGATGATGACAAAGCAACTTCTGTACTGCAGTTTAATTTAGGCCACTGCACACCAAATATTGCTGCCTGGAAGAGTTGGTGTCTAGTGTTTCTCAAAAAAGTGATAGAATGTATAGGATTTTTTTTTCATTTTTGTTTGAGCATTAATTTGTTGTTGTTTTCTGTTCTTGTAAGATAGGGTCTTGTTACTTAGCCAGGACTGACCTAATAGTTGCTAAGTCTTATCCCTACTCTTCCCTCCCCACGCTCCCTTTCTCTTTCTTAACAGTCCATTTTTACTTTTATGTCTTATTTTCTACAGGATTAAAAAAAACAACTTTTATTTATTATTTTTATTTTCTGTGTATGTGTGGTGTATTGTCTGTATGTATGTAAGTGCACTGGTGTCATGCAATGCCTGAGGAGGTAAGAAGAGGGTGTCAGATCCCTTGGAACTAGAGTTATGGACGGACAGTTGTTAAGGGCCATATGGGTGCTTAGATTCAAACCTGGGTCCTCTGTAAGAGAAGCCAATGCTTTTTAACTGCTGAGCTGTCTCTCCAGCCCCCAAGATTTTTTTCTAAATAATAAAAAATGTTAATCAATGGTCAGACCCCTTGAGCAAAATATATATATATATATATATATATATATATATATATATATATAATCAGTATCAGGAATGGTAATTTAGGAAAATTTCAAGGATAAAAGTTTTATTATATGCAGAACAATATTTATGTATATATACTTTGATTCTTGAGGGGATCATAATTTTAACTAGATCTTAGAGCCCCAAAAGACCATTGTCTTTCAAGTGGCCATATTTCTGTTCTGGAAACATTGAAGTCACTTCTTCTTCCATTAGAAATCACTTCTTCTTCCATAAGAAACAGGAATGGAATTTGAAGATTAACCCACACCTCAGGCTATACGTTTAGCTAAGATTCAGGAAGTTGTATTAAAAGAGAGAAAAGCTACATCATGAAAATCAATATGATGTCAAAAGTATTTTACTAATGTGACAGCAGAGAAATTCCAGAAGAAACAGAGGAGAAAAAGTATACTCAAGCAAAGACTAGGCTCCTTATCAGAGTCACGGCCATAGAGGCTTCAGTGTGTCTGACCTGACCAGAGGCTAAACAGGCTTGGGCTTAGTCAGCACCTGGATGGAAAAACCCTCATGGATGCATCAACAGTGAAAACTGAGGTTCAAACAGATGTGTCCCTACAGAACTCATATTTGGAAGTTATGTCCTAAAGTTGGAAAGGAATAACTTTGGGAGGTGATTCAATCAGGCTAGGTGCCCATTAGGAATGAACATGATGGCCTTATGAAAGCAAAAAGACACCATCTTGGAATTTGCCAGTGTCTTGATTTTAAATTTCTCTGCTTCCCAAACTGTAAGGAGTGAAGTCTATTCTTACTAACTACCCAGTATCATTCTTTTCTTTTAGGAGCTGAAATGGATAAAGACAGTGGACAAAACTGAAAAATAATCTTTTTGACAGGGACAAAAATATTCAAGGCTCAAAAGATGGTTCCATTGGAAAAGCACTTGCCTTGTAAGCATGCGAACTTGGGGTCTGATCCCTAGAACCCATATTAAAAGTCATTTGCTTGTAATTCTGTAATCCTAAAGATGGTGTAATGGAAGTTAGAGAGACAAATCCTGGGAAGCTTATAGGGCAGCTAGTCTGGCCAACATGGCCAGGTTCCAGGCCAATAAAAGCCACAGCCTGTATACACATACACAAACAGATACACAGAATACACAGAGAAGGAAGACTCACTAGGACAGTGTTGCAAAAGCACAGCAGACCATGACAAACCTTTCCATAAAGGTGAGCAAAATTGTCAGAGAATATCAGGATTCTGGGACTGTGCACAATTCTCCAAGTTGCAAAATTACAACAGATCTATATCTGAGGTTTGATTTCTCATCTTTTCATTACTATGTTAGGGATATGAAGATAGGGGATCAAAGTTCAATGGATATTTTTATAGCTTTTAGATGCAAATATCTATATTTTCATCCTTGTTTGTTAAGTTTATTATCTTTGCAATTGGCAAACAAAAACATAAGGTGTGAAAAAAACCTCATTAATATATTGAATCATAATTAACAAACCATTCCCATAAATATTACCTCATTGGATTCTCACAACTAGATTTAAATGTTAATCTTGATCCTTTTTGTCCTCTTTTCCTAAAAATATCATTGTATTTCAAATCTTGTGTTAAATTAACAAATCTGGCCCCAATCAAAGATAGAAAGATGGGTCAGCAGTTAAGATCACTGGAAGCTCTTGAAAAGGACTGGGGTTCAGGTCCCAACACCCAGATAACAGCTAACAATTATTCATAACTCCAGTTCCAGGGAATCTGACACTGTCTTCTAGCCTCAATGGACATTGCGCACATGGGTGCACCTACATACATGCATGCAAAACACTGATAACCATAAAGTAAAAAAATTAAAAACTCGGGGCTGGAGATATGACTCAGTGGTTAAGACTGCCAACTGCTCTTGCAGAGGACCCGGGTTCGATTCCCAGCACCCACATGGTGGCTATCTTTAACTCCAGTTCCAGGCAAATCCAACGCCCTCTTCTGACCTCCAAGGCATTTCATGACACTGGTGCACCAACCTACATGCAGACAGTACACTCATACGCATAAAAAAAATAAAAAATCAGAAAATTGTTTTAAAAAAATGTGTTCTGCACCAATCTTCAGATGAATAGGAATTTGGGGTCAAATTTTCTTTAATTGTTTCTGCTTCTTTGCCTTGTTACCTTAGCAATAAAGTAACCCTAAGAGACCATGGTATAACATTCAGGGCTTCCTCAGTATTCCCTAAAGCGCCCAACCTATGTTAATAATTAAGATCAGAGAGTCTAATGCTAAGCTCACTGTAAACACAAGGTCTCTGATGCAGAAGGATGTACTACAGCAGTTTCTAGGCCTCAAATGATATGGTTTGTCTTTGAGAACCTCTACAAGATACATATGTATGTGTGTGTGTGTGTGTGTGTGTGTGTGTGTGTGTGTTTCTGTGTATGGTCTTTTTAAGACAAGGTTTTTCTATAGCCGCAACTGTCCTGGAACTTGTTATGTAGACTAGTCCCACCTCAAACATACAGAGATCCACCTCCCTCTCCTCCCAACTGTTAGGATTAAAGGCATTATTCTACCATGCCTGGCACAATATATATTTTATCATATTTAGATCATCTCCCCTATCTGCACCACCTTTCTGCCTGCCCCCCAATTTTATGTACTCAATTATATGTAATACGTATTAAGGCCTATAGAATCAAAGTCGTGGTCACAAATGCCCTTTAGTGTTGCTCCATCCACTGAAGCCCAGTTAAACTGCCAAGAGTTGCATCCTTGAAGGAGATTGACTCTCACCTTCCCAGAAGCCATCAGTTGCTGATAAATCCTCAGGTAGAGTTGGGGTTTCTTACCCACTTCTCCACATTTGTTATGGGATTTTCTTGGGTTTGAGCTTGCATGGGTCTTGGGCAAGCTGTCACCATTGCTGTGAGTTCATATGAGTTAGTCAAAAGGTATCTGGAAATCTCTGCTTCTCAATGGTCATTCACCACCTCTGCTCTTACGATCTTTCCATCCCATCTTCAACAAAGATCCCTGAACCTTGAGAAGCAGAAGTTTGAAATAGGTCTCCTATTGGAGATAAGCAGTCTGAAGCCTCTTATTCTTTGCATCTTGGCCAGTTGTGGGTCCCTGTGTTAATCACCACCTGCTCCATAAGAAAATTCTCTAATGAGAGTTGGGAGATTTGTTATCTATGAGTATAACAATAAGTCATTATGAGTAAGTATTACACTATATTATTAGCCTCTCCACTATGGCCTGTGAAATGTCTAACCACAGGTTCCTAGGCCTGATATCAGTGTCAGATGTGGGTTCCATGTTACAAAGCTGAACATAGATCCAATTACAAAGTGCTTGGTTACTTCCATAATATACATGCCACTATTACATCAGTGAACATATCATGTCAGGAAGTTCTTGTAGTTCACAGGATTCACAGATGGGCAAGGTTGATGATGATCAATTTTCTCTTCTGGTAGCAAGCGTAGCACTTTTCAGCACTATGAAAGCTATCTAGTAGACATGAAGCTTTGGAATCAGTAGTACTATCAGCTTAATATCTCCTTGTTTCTGTAGCTCATGTATGTAGTGTCTTCATCAGTAGGCTCTTACTGTAAAGTTCTGGTGAGTATTGAAGAGCAGAGCCAAAGGCCAGTATGGTTTGAGAGTCTATTGGACCCTTGGTCAGGGGCTTCAAAAGAGGGAATCCATTCCTGGCATTGGGCTTTTTCTTTGCTAGCCTATGGTGCTGAGTAGGGATATGTCCACCCGTCTTAACGTAACTGTTTTAAATCTGTTCGTGGACTCTATTTTAACAGATTATACTTGTAAAACTCAATTATCATTAATGTTAAAGTTAATGTGAACTTTAAATATGGACCAAACATCATATTTACAAAATGTTTTAGCAATCACTTTATTCATAAAATATGAAAAAGTAGCAAAATGGTTATTAAAGCAAAATAAACTTAGACACTTTTTTCACCTTTAGCCTGGAGAATATGTTCATGGCTGCCTTCTAAAGGGAGATCCTTTCCTGTCTTGTGTGAGAGCCCAGAGGTCAGCCATCTCCACATCAAGCAGAGAGACTTGGACAGAATTGTCACTTCCAGACAGCATACAATGCAGGAACAAAGGGTTCTGTAACCTCACTAGTAAAGATGTGCAGGAGTTGGGCTGAATACCTTTAGTCGTCAACACCAGGGAAGAGGGAACCTCAATTGCAGAATTTTTTTCTATTAGACTGGCCTGTGACCATGTGTGTCAGGAATTTTCTTGATTGATGAGTGATGTGGGAGGGTCCAGCACACTATGGATGTTGCTACCCCTGGGGGGTGTCCCTGTGTTGTACGAGAAAGCAGGCTGAACACAGGGCAGCAAGCCAGTAAACAGTATATTCCATGGTCTTTCCTTCAGCTCATGCCTCCACGTTCCTGTCTGACTTCCCTTGATTGATGAACTGTGACCTGAGAGGTAGATGATAAAATAAACCCTTTCTTCCTCAAGCTGGTTTTGGTCAGTGTTTTATCACAGCTATAGAGAAGAAAACTAAGACAACAGCTAACAAAGTATGGTACAGAGGCTGGAGAGAAGGCTCAGACATTAAAGTGCTCACCCCAAAGGAGGCAGGGAGTTTAGGTTCCTCAGAAACCCCAATGCTTACTAGACATGGCTAGCAAGACTAGCCATAACATGAAACTCTGGGTTTAATTGAGAGAATCTGATTGAATGGATAATGTAGAACAATGGAGGGCTAGTCTGGACATTAACCTATACCTGGTACATGGGTAAACACACCTGTACCCACAGGGTACAGGGGAGCATTCACACTCATACAAAAACATCCATACCCATATACGCACACAAAATATAGACATAAAATTAGAAAAAGGAAAAACATATTAATTCGTGTTTCCAATAAGACTGCAACCAAATATGAGTAATCAATACATATTTACTTCCTGTTAACACATGAGCCAGATTTTTCTACCTACCATTCAGTGTTTAAGATGATTAAAAACCTAAGCAATTTATAAATTAATCTTCCAATTTTTCACTCATGTCTTATTTTTTTTCCAGTCTGAACTGAAACATTTCAATTTAGTGGGATTAGTTTCATGGATTCAAGATGAACCTTAGAGTACAGGTTTTATTTATTTTTTTCCATTTATTTATATTTATATACATATATTTCACCATACATTTCATACAAAACATGTTAATCATCTTTAGACCCCCACTTGCCCCCCTCATATAGACCTTCCCACTGGATTCCATGCATTCTGTCATATATATTAAGGGCTATCAAGTCAAGCTAGTGTACTCAGATGTCCCTCAAGTTGATTCACTGGGGTCTAGTCAGCCTATCTAGAGCTTTCCCTTTAAAGATCAACTCTCCCTCACCCAGCATAATCAGCTGTGAATGGTTTTTTGGCTAAGGTTGGGGCCTATTGCCCATTTCCCCAATTCTATGCTAGGTTTTTGTGGGACTGAATTTGCATGGATCTTGTGCAACTGACACCGTAGCTCTAAGTTCATATGAGCAAGTTGTCAGAGGCCTAGAAGAATATTTCCTTCTGGTCATACCCCTCCTTCTTTTTCTGCCCCATTGTACCCAATGGACCCTGGGCCCTGGGTGGGTAAAATTTAATATAGGATTCCTGTCAAGGTACCCACACTCCGAAGGCTCTTATTCTCTACACTCTAGCCAGCTGTGGCATTTTGTATGCATTTTCCTCTGTTGAATGAGGAAGCTTCAATAATGAGAGTTGAGAGATGCCTTACTAGTCTCTCTACAAATTGTTCCACTATATTTCTTGAGCCTTAGATGTAGAAGTTCCATTGTAGATGTGTCACTTAGAGTTGGGTATCTCCCAGACACTTATTATCTGTGAGTTACCACTTGTTATATTGTGTAATAAACTCTATCTGTTCCAAAAAGACATTTCTTTGATGAGTAATGACAGGCAAGCTTGTCTATAAATATAAGGATCCATATTTAGCATATAGGAAGAAATTACATTAGTCTATAGATGTCACAGACCAAGGGCTTCCTTTAAGATCCATGGCCTCTCCAGCCATGTATATTTGGCTATGATCACAGTGCCACACATGAGTTTCTTCTCAATGAGTGGGCTTTAAGTCAATTAGGTAGCTGTTCATTACCATAAAGATAAAAGTGCCACTACTGGGGCTGGAAAGGTGGCTCAGCAGTTAAAAGTACCAACTGCTCTTTTAGAGGACACAGGTTTGATTCCCAGCACCCACAAGCCAGCTAAGAGCTGTCTTTAAGCCGGGTGTGGTGGTTCACACCTTTAATCCTACCACTCAGAGGCAGAGGCAGGTGGATCTCTGTGAGTTCAAGGCCAGCCTGGTCTATAGAGTGAGTTCCAGGCCAGCTGGAGCTATAGGGAGACCCTGTCTCAAAAAAAAAAAAAAAAAAAGTACCACTACAGTGCCAATAGAGTATACGTTCTGCCAGTCACTGTGGTGGTTATTAAGCTTTAAACCTGGCTTAGACCATTAATTGATTTTTCTCCCTTAGCAGCTTTCTCTCTCTAGAATTATGAGAGCTAGACTTTATGGAAAAGGCTTCTAGATCAGTTCCTGCTACACTGCTACACAGGACATCAAGTCCTGTGCCTGCAATATGTCCAGTCTTCAGTACTCGGGTGTTACACACAAGTTCTGGGAAATAATCAAGGGATGGGGCAATAGCCTATGTAATTTTGGGAGTCTGTTGGACTATCCTGCCTGACCAACAAGTCAAAGGAGGGTTTCTCTTGTCTGTTACTGTGTTTCTTGTTATTTAGACTTCAGCTATGCAGGTGCACTCATGTACAGTTATTGTTACAAAGAAAATCATAACTGTTTTCTCTGAATGATCAAAAACAACATTTAAGTCTCCAAATTATATTATAGGAAAACTTTTGTTCTTCTTACAATTGAATTTTATTTCCATTTACCTTATCTTTCATCAGCTAAGGTGAAATAAAATTATTATTCCCATACAGACTATATCAAGTTTTCAACAATTCCTATAAAAATAATTTTCTAAGATTATCTTTCTATCAATAGTTAAATTATGTTATGTTTTTAATTAGACTGCAAGTCACAGCCTCTAAATTCCCAGAATTGTAATGGTGTTGAATTAATTTAAAAGGACTCAAAGGAGACAGATATGGAAGCCTGTCACCATTATAATTTAGTTTTATGATTATATAATGGAAAATATTATAAAAATCTGAAGACAGTATTAACCTTTCTATTATGAAAGACATTTCATTCCGTTTACCTATCTTAAATGGTATTTTAAAGACTTCTAAGCCTGTAAGATTTTGAATAAAATAAATGACATAATGAAAATAACGGAATAATGCCATGTTAAGTGTACACCTAATTACAGCCTACCAATTAAAATAACAATCATACCAACACATCTCATTTCATTGAATCAACAGAAACATGATGATGTATGAGATCTCTTCTACATGTTATACTATTAGATAAACAAATGTATAAATACTGAATGTACTTCATTTAAATCATATACTTTATACAAGTAGTAAGAATTTCTATGGACCATGTTCCAGGGAAGATTCTATATCCAAGAATATTTGGGCAACATGGACTCAAGGAGAAAAAAAAGAAGAGGAAGATGAGTGGGAAGAAGGCGTCTGTGGGAGGAGACTGGGGAAGGGGAACATGATCGAATTACACTGTATAAAATTCTCAAAGAATTTATAAATATAGTTCAAAAATAAAACACTGTCAAAATATATAAAAAGAAACTCTATTTTATGATTTTATGGATGTTTTAACAAGAATTCTCTAAAAAGCAGGAAAAAATATTTCTAAGCCTGTGTCTAGAAAGGTGACAAAAATTATACTGACCATGGGAAAAAATGTTTTCAGATCTCCATCAACAACATTGGGCTTCTTAAAGTGCCATGCAGTAGTACATACAAGCAAAGACTTATCTAGAGATATTTATGAAAAACTGCATAAAGGTATATGTTTTATCTCTGCATTATTTCTAACAACTGCATGCAATTCTATGTTATATCAAACCAAGATGTTTAAAATAGTTATTGAAAACAAGCAGTTTCTGTGTCTGTATGTCACTGTATTAAAAAACTATATGCACTTGCCAATGAAAGAGAGCTTTATATAAATTCCAATTTCATTTTAGAATAATTGATTTAAAGTCATTTCAGTATTAATTTTAATTCCAGTATTTAGAGAGGGTTCTACATGGAGATGGAGGGCTTTTATTATTTTATAAACTTCATCTTTGATGTTATAGTTTGTACTTTGGGGGACATTGTAAGAAAATAGAGGTGGAAAGCCTGTCTTGAATTCACCAGTCACAGAGCTGGATTGAGGAGAATGCAGCCCTTTATCTGATGGGATGCAAAAGCTAATAACGTATGACAGTAAAAAGGCAGAGGCTTTTAACGCTTTTTTTAACCTTACAAAAAAGGTCAGCTCTGATCTGGAAATGAGAACAGCCAACACATGGGATAGAAGGGCAAAAAGCCAAACAGAAAGTGAGAAGGAGCTGACGACATGCATGCTGAGGATGGCAGGTCCTCCTCCCTGGCAAGCACAATCCAAGTCTCTGAAAGTATCCCCAGGCATAGTTTGGTTAATTCTGAGTTGCTTCCCAGGTTCAGAGGAAAGATGGACAGAAGACCAGCAAATTTACCAAGAGCAGGAATAGGGAAATTATATCTTGATTTAAACAGAGAGGAAAAATGAAAATTCTGCAACCAGCTTGCTAGTTTACCATTGCTGTTTCTGCCTGAGTGGTTGATGCACAGGCAATGTTTGTGGAGAGACTACCCTGCAATCAGCACTGAGTTAGAGTTTCATTTGATACATGTGAAGTTTGAGAGGAAGCAAACTTGCTTAGGTAAACCTGTCAGATTTGAATGCAAACCATTGATCCTTTCTGCTTAGAAACCAAACCTGGTGACTCTTAATTCTGTTAATTGTTTTATCTAACTAAACAATCAATCATACATCAATGAATAAATAAATACAATCTTAAAATTCAAGTTAACAAAATGAAAACAAAAATTGCCTCTTTTTTTATTCCAAATCTAAGAGTCTGAATATATATACATATATATATATATATATATACATATACATACATATACATAAAAACATATATAATATATATAACATGTATAATATATATATATAATTTCTTGGGCAAAAGAATAACCATAAAATGTTGATAGAAATGTATTGGGCCTGTGGGCATCTTCCAGTTCACAGTAAGAATTCCTGGCCTTGCATTTGCTAGGTGGTGACCCTGGTTACTTGATGTGGCCTTTCTGGGCTTCACTTTCATTGTACAATAAATAGAGATAATACATGATAGTGGTTCTGATTTGACAAGACCATTAAAAAGATTAAACTAGAAAATTAATACATGCAAAGTACCCAGCACATTGTCTACTAGGTAATATATTTAACAAATAACACAGGCACATTTGTTTGAATAGTCAAATGAATTGAAAATATCATATTGAACAAATGATCATAATCTCCCTTACCTATTTGATTGATGCACTGCTATAAATATTGCTATGAGATGGACTTGATTATTCATTCAATATATTCTTTTACAGTTAATTATTTGGGGGAGGATAGGGCATGTGCCTTCCATGCCCCATGGGTAGAGGTCAGAAGACAACTGCTGAGCTCTGGTTCTAGTTATCTCCTCCCACCATATGAATCCCAGGGATCAAACTCAAGCTGTCAGGCTTGACAGAACCTTTACATGATCTGTCATATCCTCATCTAGCCAGCATAATAAATGTATTTTAAATACAATTTCCTAACCCTGTACCATATGTTTAGATTTGAGATTGATTAAAAAAAATTATTTAGTTTTTAAAGTTCAAGAATATTTTCAAATGTATTTTGCCCTTGAAAACATAGATCTTACAGCAAATAAGACATCATACATGCTATACACCCACTACCCACCACATCGTAGCGCTTTCTTTATGACCTAGCTCAGGTTTGCCACCCATAGTCCTCTTGAATTCAGACTCCAACAGTCAGAGAGTCATCTTTCACTGACTTGCCCCTGTTCCTGAAATGGCATAAATAATTCCATTTTGTTCTAATGACTTCTGTTTTACCCTGTGTTTTCCAACCATTCCCAGTACAGCCAGCCAGGTAGAACAGCTCATGCTGGCAGTTTCAGGGAGCACATTGTTTCTACAATACCAGGAAGTTTACAAGTAGCCAGCTAGCAAGTCCAAGTAGCACATCCTCCTACCCAGCTTTTCTTGACTCTCCGTGGAGCTCATAGTTTCTGCAATCTTGAAAACCTTTTGGTAAAGTGAAAATCTCTTGGTTAACTGATCTGTGCCTGGTCTGGTGTAACTATGATTGTCTGATGTAACTGATTATTGGCTTTGTTCCTGGTATGATGTAATTGTGGTTTAAAGCTTTATAAACCTAGTCCTGCTTCTCCTTGTGTTGAGATTTCTTTTGGGTGCTAGCCCTCTCTCTCTAAATCACCAGCTGATAAAGGAGTATCAACTTGACCTAAAACTGTGTGGCATTTCTCACTCAATATTACAGTACCGTCCAAGTGTTGGGCTCCTTTCGTTGTTCACATGGACAACTACTCTGTGTTGCCCACCAAGCCCACTCTTCTGATTTTTGGAGGGATGATTCTGAAAGGCAAATGTGTTCACAAGGTGGTGTGGCACCATTGCCTTTTGTGGCTCTATTATTCTGAAGAGAAAACCCAAATGTCATGCTACAGTACCAAAGACCTCCAGGATCCTACTTCTGATTAAGCCCCTGAGCCTCTCTTGCCACAACATGCCTTATGAATTTTTTCACACTCATTGCTTTCTTCTGGCCTAGTATTTCAGCAAGTTATACCCACTTTAGCTGCCCAACTACAGTTAACTCTGCAAACCTCAGGTTTACATGTGCCTTCTGCCCCCTTTCTGCTTCTTCAGTCTGCCCCAATCCCTCTGTAATTCTATATGTGAGCGTAATGTAAAATTACTTCAGAAGGTTACTATTTCTCAGAGTTTTGTCTCTTGGTGATTCTGAATCTCACCAAGTTGAACATTAAGATTAACTGTCACCTTGATCATATCATGTCCCACTTACATTAGGGTTTGATCATTGTTAATCTCTCTAGTAGAATCTAACTTCTGTGTCATTTTTGCTGATTATGGTGTTGTAGCATCTGAGGAAATATTTTGTGTATAGAACTTCATGAAAATCATTATTTTATCCCAAGAAGTTAAATAAGTCCTTATTGAAATCAGTTGTGTTACACAGCTATGTCAAGTCTGTTATTTGTTGATAGAATGCATCCACTAAAACTATGAAAGATTTAGAAATTTGAAAATTAGATTAAATATAGAAATTTAGTCATTGGCATTAAATAATTTGCCAAATTAAGATTATTGAATTTTGGCCAGGCATGGTAGTGCACATGTCTAATCCCCACACTTGGGTGGCAGAAACAGGTGGGTTTCTGTGATTTCGAGGGCAGCCTGGACTACATAGTGAGTTCCAGGCCAGCTAGGGCTACATAGATTCTGTCTCAAAACACAAAACAAAAAGTTTATTGAGATTTATAAAATCAAAGGCAGGGTCCTGACTAGTCCAATCTCCCACTCCTTTCTTAGTATAAAAAGTTACTACATGGGGCTGGAGAGATAGCCTAGCAGTTAAGAGCACCGACTGCTCTTGCAGAGGACTCGGGTTCAATCCCCAGCACCCACATGGCAGCTGAGAACCGTCTTTAACTCCAGTTCCAGGGGAATCCTGGAACTTCTGACCTCTGCAGCATTGCATGACCTGGGTGCACAAACCTGCATGCAGACAGTACATTCAAACACATACAAAAATAAATTTAAAAAATTTTTTTTAATTTTTTAAAAAGTTACTACTAAGCTAGGTGTGGTGGTGCACACCTTTAATCTTAGCACTTGGGAGGCAGAGGCAAGCGGATCTTTGTGAGTTCAAGGCCAACCTGGTCTACAGAGTGAGTTCCAGGACAGCTGGGACTACAGGGAGATCCTGTCCCGAAAAGACAAAAAAAAAAAAGTTACTACTACAAGCCAGCTGGCTACCAGGAATTATTTTCTTCATAGCCTCTTCCTGCACCAATGTGTTGCTGAATCTAGATACTGGAGATATATATATATATATATAGATATATATATATATAGAAGCAGAGAGAGAGATTAGAAAAGATAGATTAGATATAGATATCTATCTATAGCTATATCTATCTATATATCTATCCAGTATAATGGATATATATATATATATATATGTATATCCATTACAACAGACCAACATATAAGCTTTATGAGTAGTTTTTCCATCTGAAAGTAGAATAATGTCAGGTGAAGGAAAAAGAAAAGACCATTAGATCAAATCAGGATGGAATAGGGATTTCAGAGGTCATAGGCACATCCCCTGCCACAGGAAGCAAGTCTTTGTTCTTCCCAAAGAGCATCCACAGCGATATCCATAGTAAATGCCAGAGAAAGTCATTCATAAGTTGTTCATGCCTGTATTTCAGAAGCTGTAAGCTTATGCCTTTGACAAAAGAATATTTTAATGAAAACTTCTAATTTCCTGTCTTATGTTTGTTTGTTTTGTGAACCTTAAGCTCTGCCTCTATTATCAATTTAGCTTTTATAATAGCACCTCTTAATTTAATTCTTTGTTAAAATGAAGAAAAAGGAAAATGTTAAATGAATCTGTTAAATTTTTGTCTCGATTAAATCTAACAGTATTTTAGATAATGAGTATGCATATTTTAATGTCTTTTCTTAAAATATTTACCACAAGCTATTCAAATCTATAAATATATCTACCTTATAAAATTAACACACTGTTATGAAAACAATAAGTATTGAAATTATTGAAACTTCCATTGTTACACTGAGTAGATGACAAAGAAACAAATACAGCAATTATGAGGTAGCCTAAAGACAGTCTTAATGTTACATAATGGGCTATTATACAAATAACCACACAACTTCAAAGCCTCTTGCCTGTATCCAAATCATTTGGTATCTCTTCATTACAAAAATTGTCCCTCCAAAATGCATCACCAGCCAACTATAGCATATTGCATGGGAATTTTGCAAAAGAGAACCATTAAGTCTAAGAATAGTTCATCATTCCTCTACTACATTGTAGGAGTGCACTGCTTTTGTGCTTTTTCTTCTTATTTGATTTGACTTCATATGTTAAGACAGAGTGCCTCTGATCCATCATTGGTCTGTGTCCTATTACCAAAAGTTAAGTGTAATTTGCAACATTGTCCTCAATATAAAATTCATCTACATTAAAAGAATGGTTTAAAGTCCCATAATATTTGTTATCATTGTTTTCAACATGCTAGCTTCCTGTCTAAATGCCAACTAAGCTCTGGGAGATCACTGCACTGTCATATTATACATATTGATTATGAACCAAAGCTAAGTGTTTACTAGATGCTATTTCATATTGTAATTGTAACTTGAATCTATTCCTGTCATTTAGATTGTTTCTAAAAATCTAAAATTGATCAATATTATATTCTCTAATTCAGGATTGTTGTCAAACACCTATAATTTTCATATGTGTATAAGTAATAATGAGCATTATAAGGATAATTACAACAATAACAGAAATCATTTGAAGAAAACTTCAAAGATTTTCATGTGTTAGGAAACCAAAACTGTGTACTTTTACAGTCAGACATGTAACAAACACATATAAGCATATACGCACATATATTTATCTCACCAAGTGAGTAAGAATAAAATATCAGGTTCCTACTGATATTAGTGATACTTGTACCATAGAACATATAGAATAATTCTCAGGAGATTTTGCTTACTTCATATTGGCATAGTTTCCTTGAATAAACAACACTGGAAATTTCCCATGGGCTCCAGAATGACTCATTCATTCAAGCATTTCATGTGTTTTCTACCCCTCCCCCTCCCACTAATCCCCTTCCTTTGCTGAAATAAAGCCTCCACTATATTCATTCATGTCATTCATATATATATTTGTCTTTCTTAGTCTGACTTGTTTAGCTTATGACCATCTCCAGTTTTATCCATTTTTCTGCGCATGATATGATTTCATTCTTCTTTGTATGTATCATATTTTTATCCATTCATCTGTACGTAGACATCTAGGATGGTTCCATAACTTGGTTATTGAGCATAAGTGTACTGGTATCTTAATGTACATTAATGTACAGGTATCTCTGAAGTAAACTAAAAATTTTTCAATAGTCAAAACAACACATCTCATCGTATTCCCACTTGAACTCATCTTTTTTTGTTGTTCTTTACTTTCTATTTTTGGCATATATTTTTATTGTTATTAAACTTTTTCATACAGCATTTCTCAGTCCAATTTAGACTCACTTCCCTTTCCATGCCCCCCACCCCACCCTAGTTCATACATCCTGCCATACATGTCTTGCATCTTTTACTGAGTCTTTCCAGAGTTTTTTCAAAGCAGAGGATTATTGTTTTGGAGACAACTTCACTGTTTCAGTTGATTCTTTGACCCAGTTCTTTTGTTGTTGTTCCCTCCAAATTGTATTGCTTATGGACAGATAGATAGATAGATAGATAGATAGATAGATAGATAGATAGAGAGATAGATAGATAGATGATAGATAAATGGATAGATAGATAGATAGATAGAGATAGATAGATATAGATGATAAATAGATAGATAGAGATAGATGATAGATAGATAGATAGATAGATAGATAGATAGATAGATAGATAATAGATGATATGTGTCTCATCTATACTAAAGTTACATCATCTGAAAACAAACTATGTGTTATTTCCAAATTGTATTTAAGGATTCAGATTTTTCCCTTTTAATTTCATATTACTCTAAAATATGCATACATACCTCCACCCATAATACCAAGATTCCAAAGTCTGAAAATAAGTGGTAGGTTAATTCTAGAACCTGTTAAAGGATTCACATTATAAGAGCACAGCTGCTTTCAGGTAAAGAAGAATATAATACTAATGTTTCTCAGTTTGCCTTACCACTAGGTACTTGGTGCTAGTATCTACAGATGAGTGATACTATTTGTCATTTGTTCTTCTTGGACTGTGGTGCTTCACTTAACATAATATCTTCTAGTTCCATCCACTTACCTGCAAAGTTCATGATATTATCTTTCTTTACCTCTGCATAGAATTCCATTGTGTAGATGCACTGCATTTTCTCTACCAACTCAGTTAAGGGCCCCTTGGGTGAGTTCCAGCTCTTTGCTATTGTGAAGAGAGCTGCAATAAACATGGCTGTGTATCCTCTTTGGTAGGATGAGTCTTGTGGGTATATACCCAAGAGTAAGACTGGGTCAGGAGGTAGGGTCATTTAGAGTCTTTTAAGGCTTTTCCACATTGCTTTCCATAGTGGTTGTGCAAGTTTACATTCTGACCAGCAGTGGATGAGTGGTCCCCTTTCCCCACACCCTCTCCAGCATTTGATACCATTTATTTTTCCTGATCCTAGCAAGTCTTATCTGAGTGAGATATCTTAAAGTGGTTTTAATTTGGATTTCCTTAACTATAAGTGACGGTGAACACTTTTTAAGCTGTTTCTCAGCCATCTTTATTTACTCAATTATGCAGTTTCTGTTCAACTCTTTACTCCATCTTTGAAATGAGTCATTTGTTTTCTTACTTCTTTGTTTTTTAAGTAGTTTTTTATATTCTGAAAGTTAATGCTCTATCAGATGTATCACCAGTGAAGGTTTCCTCCCACTCTGTGGGCTTTCTCTCCACTTCCCTAATTGTTTCTTTCACTGTAGAGAAGCTTTTGAATTGAATGAGGTCTCACTTGTCAATTGTTGACCTTATTTCCTGGGCAGCTGCTATCTGATTTATAAAGTCTTCTCCTACTCTATGTCTTGTAGGTTGCTACCAATATTTTCTTCTAGCACCTTCAGAGTTTCGGGTTTCATTTTGAAGTCTACATACATACATCAAAAAAATCATCCATCATGACCAAGTTGGATTCATACCAGAGATGCAAGATGGTTCAACATATGTAAATCAATAAATATCATAAAACACATAAATGGACTGAAGGACAAAAACCACATGATCATCTCAATTAACACAGAAAAAGCCTTTGACAAAATTCAGCATCCCTTCATGCTTAAAGTCCTAGAGGGAATTGGACTGGGGGGATCATTCCTCAATGTTATCAAAGCCATATATAACAAACCCACAGCCAACATCATCCTAAATGAACGAAAGTTAGAAGCATTCCTTTAAAGTCAGGAACCCAGCAAGGCTGCCCCCTATGGTCACTCCTCTTCAATATAGTGCTTGAAATACTTGCTAGGTCAATAAGGGAAGAAAGGGAAATTAAAGGAGTACTAAATGGAAAAGAGGAAGTCAAACTATCCCATTTTGCAGATTATATATATATGAAATGCAAGAGGAAATTAAAATTACTTTTGTCAGGTTATCAACAGGATCATTCAGTTTGACCATTAAAAATGTATTTAATGTTTACATCTAAAGGGATGGCTCAAGAGTTAAGAGCACTGGCTACTCTCATAGAGGACCAGGGTTTCCTTCCCAATACCCACATGACAGCTAATGACAATCAATAATGCCAGTACCAGGGGATCCAATGCCCTCTTCTGGTTTCTACAGACATTGCCCCCACATAGCCTCATTACATACATTCAGAGAAACATTAACACACATACAAAATATAGATAAATAAATAAATAAGTTTCAATCATTTAATATTTGAATTTTAAAAGGCTTATAAAATTTTAACATTATGGAAAAATACTTGTGACAAATCATTTAAAGCAAGGAAATCAGAAAATCCAGAAAAGCAGAGACCTTTTCTCATAACCCCCTCCCCCCTTTTATTGCCAGTAGAGTGGTAATTACTTTTAGTTACCCTAAATCAAAAGTAAACAAAATATTATATGTAAAATTCTAGAGATAAACAACCTATCAATATTAAAGTATACATTGTTATAATTAAAGCAGCAAAACTTCAAGCAGGTCCAGTCATCCCTCCTGGGACAGGAGTCTCTGGCATATCCACACTGTGTCCACTACTCACCTGATATCACATCCTAGCTATCAGAGGAGCTGTGGTAGTATCATAGATCTTATGTTAAAAAAACAAAACAAAACATTTTTTTTACATAATAATGGGCCCAAATATAGATGCTGACAATTTGGATGTGGCGAGAAGCAGTTATAACGTGTTTTGTTTTTTAAGGAAGACAAGTTTTATTTTGGCTCATATATCAATGGATACAGTCTTTCATGTTGGGGAAAAAAGGGTAGCTCTCAGCTATAGAATGGAAACTAACTCACACTGAATACCTAGGTAAGTTGGCTTTCTCCTTTATTCCCTGTGTAATCAGTCTAGATTAGATGGCAAAATTCAGCTCGAGTTTTTCCTCCTCAGTTAAATCTCTTTAAAGATACTCTTTTAAAAAAAATTTTATTCGTTATTTTGTATGTGTATGAGTGTACTGTCTGCATGTAGGTTGGTGCACCCGTGTGGTGCAATGCCGTGAAGATCAGAAGAGGGCGTCGGATTCTCCTGGAACTGGAGTTAAAGACGGTTCTTAGCCGCTATGTGGGTGCTGGGAATCGAACCCGGGTCCTCTGCAAGATCAGTCAGGTGCTCTTAACAGCTGAGCCATCTCTCCAGCCCCTAAAGATACTCTTAAAGACTCACTGAAATGTGTTTCTTTTATACCCTACATGTTTTTTAATCTGGTCAATTCAACACTAGAAATTAACCTTAGATTCGAAAAAACAGTGTTTCTTTTAATAGAGAAAGCGAAAGTACTTGATTTAATTTTTTATTTTTTATTTTTATTTATTTATTTATTTATTTATTTATTTATTTATTTATTTATTTATTTGAATGTACTGTCTGCATGTAGGTTTGTGTACCCGTGTCTTGCAATGCTGCAGAGGTCAGAAAGGGGTCTCAGATTCCCCTGGAACTGGAGTTCTCCTGGAATTGGAGTTACGGATGGTTCTCAGCCACCATGTGGGTGCTGGGGATCGAACCCGGGTCCTCTGCAAGAGCAGTCGGTGCTCTTAACCACTAGGCCATCTCTACAGCCCCGCGAAAGTACTTGATTTAATGAAGAAATTAAAAAAAAATGTATTCTAGGATTGTGAATATCTACAATAGAAACAAATTTATTCATGAACTCATGAACAATAAAATATAAACTACCATGCTCATTTCATTGATACACTTCAATTAGCAAAAATTATGGCCACAGTACCTGCTAAGTTCATAGTTAAGATAGAAAGGCAAGCTGGGTGTAGTGGTGCATGCCTTTAAGGGGGCACGGGCAGGCAGATTTTTGTGAGATAGGAGCTAGACTGTTCTGTATAGCTATCTGGAGCTGAAAGGAGAAATCCCATCTCAAAAAAAAAAAATGATAGAAAGTTTGTGAGTAGAAGACAAAAGAGAACATGTCTTTGAGTAATGGCAACATTTTGCACCAGAAACTCTGTGCCTATGTGATGACTTCAGCAGGGATCCTAAATGAGGCGTACAACTCACTGAAAACAAGGAATGACAAATCAAATTAAGATATTTGCACATAAAATATAAGAGCTATTGGAGACATAATAATGACAATCCTGTTGTAGAATGCAACATTAAAATAAAACAAGTCCTCTATTATTATCTGTACATTTGAGGCCTATGGAGTCTACTCTGTATTTCTTAAGTGCTCCTAGGTGTGGGTCTATCCCTTTGAATTTGGATAACCTACTCATTTTTACACCAATAAGGAGAACTGATTCTCCTTTCCCAGCATCAACCAAAACATAACGAATAACAGAAGGCCCAAAGTTGTGCATGGGGCTAGTAAGGTGGGGGTGAGGATAGGGAAGGGGGTCTACATGTGATCAAAGTACATAGTACAAAATTCTTCAAACAATACAAATATCGTTAAAAATAAAAATTAAAAAAAAAACAAAAAAGAACATGGGCTGGAGAGATAGCCTAGTGGTTAAGAGCGCCGACTGCTCTTACAGAGGACCTGGGTTCAATCTCCAGAACCCACGTGGCAGCTGAGACCCATCTGTAACTCCAATTCCAGGAGAACTACAGTTCCAGGGAGAACTCCAGTTCCACCCTCTTCTGACCTCCGCAGCATTGAGCCACACGGGTGCACAAACCTACATGCAGATAGTACATTCATACACATAGCAAATAAATAAATAAAAATAAAAATAAATAAAAATAAAAAAAATAAAAAAAACACAGGACCATAAAATTACAACAGCTAGGCAACACTTTGATGAGTTAGAAATAATAGAAAAATACAGGGTGTGGTAGCCCACACCTTTAGTCCCAGCACTTGGAGGCAGAGGCAGGCCAATCTATCTAAGTTCAAGCCTAGCCTGGTGTACATAGCAAGTTCCAGGCCAGCTGGAGCGACAAGGAGACCCTGTCTTAAAATATATAATATATAAATAAATAAATAAATAAATAAATAAATAAATAAATAAATAAATAAAGTATAAATAAAACTTCTAATTACAATATTCTTTCAAAATATTTTAACTTAAAACTCTGTTGGGAGACAGAAGCAGGCGGATCTCTGTGAGTTCAAGGCCAGTCTCATCTACATAGCGAGCTCCAGGCCATCTGGAACTAAAGGGAGACCCTGTCTTAAAAAAAAAAAAAAACACCTCTGTCAAAGCTCTGCAACCATTCACACTATCTGTTTCTGCCATCCATCCAGCCACACCACCATGGGTCAGTGACTCGGGATCACTTGAAGCCAATAATCCTGTTTATGACATGACCTCAGATAGTCAATATTAGCCTAGCAGTGCATCACAAAGCCTCTCCCATTCACCTCCTCTCACTGCTTCCTGATATCACTACAGCAAGAGGGATGAGAACACATAAAAAAACACTTTTTTGTCTTTTTGAAACAGGGTCTTCTTGTACCCATGGCTGTCCTGGAACTCACTATGTAGACCAGGCTGGTGTTGAACTCACAGAGATCTTCCTGCCTCTGTTGGGATTAAAGGCATATACCACCACACCCTGTGTTAAGAAGACATTTGAAGAGCACAGGTTATATTCACAACATAGTAATCCATCATAATATGCTGTTATAATTGCTATATTTTTAATTTGTTGTAAATCTACTGAACCTGATTTATAAATTAAACTTTATCAAAAGTAAGAGAATGGCAAAAATAGTGTACCAGACAACTTATATTACATCATCATAATGTATTGCTATCTTTGGTACTATACTGCATTGTAGGTAGCTTTGGGGCTCTTGATATGTACCCAAAGTAGGGGAAGAACTACTCTATAACAATGTACGTAGGACTGACATAGATGAGCAATGGGGTTGGAGATTAAACCAACAAAGTAAGTAAAGCCATAAAAGGATACAGTGCATATCTTGCCAGAGAGCCCTTTCTACCCAATGTGAAGGAACTCATTAAATCTGTTCTGGATTTCAGAAACAAAATAAAATTATGTTGTGAAAAATGAACTGGAAGTGGAACAAACAAACTGTTTAAAGGGTAAAGTCATTCACTGACCAACAGAGAAACATTCATACTTACTAGAAACTAGGCATCAAGAAAAGAAATGGGAATGAAAATAAGGATGTAGAAGGAACTCACTAGAGATACAGAGATAGAAACATAGAGCATCAGGAAGTTCACAATCCATCAGCAAGTAGAAAGAGGAGGAAAGGGCAGTTAACAGAATTGAAATATCAAGTGGCATGCGCTTTGTTATAATGTTGACCAAAACAAGAAATCTGTGAGTGAGATGAAGAACAATGATAAAACAGACCTGGGGAAATGTATATTCAGTTTGACACAGAATTCTAATTACATGTGTGACATCCACACAGACATGGCTGGCAACATGTGGATGACAGCTATGATGTTTGGATGGGGCATCTGATGGGTGAGATAGTTGAAAGCCTTTAAAAATGGATGAAATCAATTTCATCAGAGTGCAGAATACAGTGTAGTATTTGTACCAACTGTTTATCACCCTTCCCTACCAAATGCAATCTACCAAATACCCTTAACAGATTATCTCTGAGAGGAAACTGTAGTTTCTGTTTCATTGAAGTAACTTTTGGTCTTATGATTTTTCTATTATTATTTTTTATGTGTATGAGTGTACTGTCTGCATGTAGGTTGACGCACCGTGTCGTGCAATGCCTCGGAGGTCAGAAGAGGGTGTTGGATTCCCCTGGAACTGGAGTTAAAGATGGTCCTTAGCCACCATGTGGGTGCTGGGAATCGAACCCGGGTCCTTTGCAAGAGCAGTAGGCACTCTTAACTGCTGAGACATCTCTCCAGCCCTGGTCTTATGATTTTTCTATGAAATGTGAAACATGACATTTCAGTGAAATGTGACTAGAAAGATGCCTAACTTCTCTTTTTTATTTTTTTTATTTTTATTGATGCTTTGTGCATTTCATACATTATTTTCCAATTCAGTTCAGGCACATTTCCCTTTCCTTTCCCCCCCCACCCCCACCCCATCCCAAATCATGCATTCTGCCATAACTGTCCTGCATCTTTCTCTCAGTTTTTTTCATTTTTAGCTATAAATGATAATCCATGAGTACAAGCATCCTTTGAGCAAAACCAACCTGCAGACTGTTGTGCCCAAACCCCCACAGCCCCACCATCCAGTGGGGAGTGACGGGTTGTTTGTTCAATCAAGTTGATCAAATGAGTGTCCAGACTACATTGCTGTAGTTTCACCATTCACCCCAATCGCAGCTCTTACATTCTACCACGCCCCCTCTTCCGCAGATTGTTCCCTAGGCTTAGAAAAGGGGCACAGGTGGATGAGAAGCAAAACAGTCCACTCTCTCTGGAGCTGTTGTCTTGGACTCTGGTCAATTCTGGCTGTTTCCTTTCATGGGCTGACAGTTTGTCCAGGAATAACCTTTCGATCCTGCTAATGAAGCACTTTTAAAAACTTTAAAGACCATGCTTTTCCTTATGCAGTGCCTTGAAACCATCAATGACTCCCAGAGTGAAGAGGCAAAGATGACTGACTGATTTGGACAAACAATGTGAGCTGAAAATGAGATTTTAGAGGCTGGTTGGGCTGGGTAGTTTCTGTTATTAACTTGACACATACTGGGAAGAAGGAGGTTCAATTGGGGAATTTCCTCTATCATATTAGCCTGTGGGTATGTCTGATAGGTTTTTTTTTTTTTTTTTTTTTGGTTGTTGACTAAGATAGGATGGCCAAGCCCACTGTGAGCCATGCTACCCCTAGGCAGGTGATCCTAGGTTTTATAACAAAGCAAGCTTAGCACAGGCCAGAGGAGCAAGAGAGTAAACAGTTCCTCCATAGTCTATGCTTCAGTTTCTGGCTCCAGGTCCATGACTTGAGGTCCTGTCTGTCTTGGCTTCCCTCAGTGATGAACTAGGATAAGGATCTGTAAGTAAAATAGACTCTTTTCTCCCTGATTTATTTTTGGTCAGTATTTTATCACAGCAATACAAAGCTAAGTAGGACACTGGTACAATAAATAGTCTTGCTTGAACAGAACAAGACAGTATGGTTAAAAGGAAAAGAAGTTTCATACAAAATGATAGACATTTTAAAATATAATACAATGGCAAGTTGAAAACCAAGAATTAATAGAAATAGAACTTTGAAATGTTTGAAGTGTGAACTTATAAATGAATCAAAAATGACCTTGACTTTTAACTTGGATAGTTGTAGAATGGCCACTTTGTTGAAGACAGAAAAAGCTGCTAGTGCTTCTATTTTAACCGTGATGCCCAAATTGTCTTTAGAACTGTAGGAAGAGTAAATCTGTGGAGTTTGATGTTGAAATAAAGATAGGTACCTCTGACACAGGAAGAGAAGATAGCTAGGTAGAAGGATAGATAAGCCTGCAGTTCCATAGGGGATTTTGTAAAGTGAGATGATTCAGTGAGGTTGTATTCACTGGGGGACACTACTGAGAAGAGTACTCTTGAAGAAACTGATTTTTTTGAGACAAGGTATCTCTGTATCCCCAGCTGCCTTAGAACTGACTACATATGTCAGGTTAGCTTCCATCTCACAGAAATTCACATGCCTCTGCTTCTTGAATTCTGAGATGAAGGGGTGTGCACAATCACACTCACTGAGGAAACTGACTTTCAAGGAAAAAAAATAAAAAGAAATATCGGGAACAAAATTAACTTAAAAAGATGAGGGCTGAGCATCATGGTATAGGCCTTTAGTACCTGGGAGGCAGAGGCAGACAGATCTCTGTGAAATTGAGCCCAGCCTGGTGTACATGGAGAGTTCCAGACCAGCTGGGCTATAGAGAGACCCTATGGAAAGAAAAGATCAACAAGAAAAAAATATAAATGAGTAGAGATTAAATAAAGAATATGAGCCAAGCATGGTGGCACATGCCTTTAATCCCAGCACTTGGGAGGCAGAGGCAGGCCAATCTCTGTGAGTTCAAAGCCAGACTGGTCTACAGAGTGAGCTCCAGGGAGACCCTGTATCAAAAAGACCAAAAAAAAAAAAGATGAAAGAATGACATTTTGTAAGCAAAGAAAGATAATTTACACACAATAAATATATTTATTTCTATATTGTTATATTATCTGCATTTTCCTACAATTTGGTCATATTATTATATGATATATATGTGGCTATACAGTATTGATGCTATAGATATTAATACGGTTTGGTTTTGCTTTGTTTTAATTTTGGCCTTTTTGAGGCAGGGTCTCTCTGTAGCCCCAGCTGTCTTGCATCTCACTTATGTAGTCTACACTGGCCTTGATCTCAGAGATTTTCCTGCCTCTTCCTCCTGAGTACTGGGATTAAAGGTGTGCACCACTGCACCCCCACCCTGCAAAAAAAAAAAAAAGATATCTTAACAAGTGTAGTCAATCTCTTTGATGCAGGAGAGATGAATAAGATGAAAACTTTGAAGGTAACATTGGTATTCATGGGGAAGAAATGGGGAAGAAATGCATTTGGAACAGCATATTTCACAAGTTCCAAAAAAAATCTAGCTGACATGATAACTTCTTATGAAATTAGCCAAGAAATCTCTTTTATGGTCCAGAACAAAGAACAGGACTTAAATTAGCTATTTTCTGTTTAAAATAAGTCTTCAGTCTTCTGTGCCTTTTCAACCAAGTTAGAAGAGACACAAGGCTGGGCTGAAGGGGGTTAAAATGCATAAGCAGATAGATTCTCCTCTCTTCTTTTGACCTAAAAGTATAGCTGAATTCCAAAATGCTGAAGTCATCTTTGGAGGAAGTTTATTGGGCAACACATTAACAGGTTCGTTTGACTGTTTTATTGCACAAAGTCACTAATGTTACCAAGGCTAGTCTCACACATGCAATTTAGATTTAGTATCTAGAATGGTGGGATTACAAATGTGAGCTCCATGCCTGTGTCCATTGATTTTCAAACATGGGCTTCAATCATCGTTAAGAATGGAAAATAATGGTGATGAGGGAAGAATCAGTAGTGCTGAACTGGAGAGTGTATAGTCAGAGAAAAGAAGAAAAAAGGCAAAATTATTGAGGAAGTGGAGGTTAAAAAGGAGGCTATTGTAGGAATGGAGGTTGGGTTGGTAGCCAAAGAAAAGGCTCAGATAGAAGACACTGGAAAGGAAGTAGATAACTGACGGCAAAAGTCCTGTGTAGAATAGGAAGGAAGTGAGACAAGAATACCTTTTATAAAAATGTCATGAAAAACATCAAAAGAGAATCTCTTCCTCTAAACTCTACATGGATGTAAATAATTCATTATGCAAATAAACTTGATATTGGCACTAAGAGAAGCGATATGTGAGAGCAATTTCTAAAGGATGAAGAACTAAATCTATATTTGTCACTACTACCAATTTAATTTTAGTTTTACTAACATCCCAGGAATGCAGATACAAACAAGGGGTTGGGAAGATTTGAAAAGAAATGTCTCGTTAAGACTTATCTGTAGAGAAATAATGATTCAGCAAATGACAAAAGAAGGATGGCTTCTGGTTACAGCTACAGGAAACAAAGAAGAGAGGTATAGGTACAGCAGGAGTGTTGTTCTCTCTACATAACTAGTCAGGGACATCGACAGTCCAAGGGAGTGAGTGAGAAAGAAAAGTTGGCAACAAAGTTCAGAGTCTCAAAGATAGGAAGCCCAATAGCACAATGACCTTAACCCAGAACAGAGCACAACACACACACACACACACACACACACACACACACACACACACACACACACAGATGTGCAATACCTATTTGTGGATTAATGAGAATAGGGCAGACTTAAGAGTGTGGTATTAAAGACAGGAAGGCCAGATAGATAGCCAATCTTTGATGAAATGGTCCTTTTTGCCACTGTATTTGAGAGTGGTCAGCCAATGAGGAAAGAGGAACAAGATGAGCTCCAATTGTTGTATATCACTGCCTGCAGAGATGTCAAGTCCCAAGATTTCCTCAAGAGCACAAGCATGGAACAGATTGAGAAGAGTGAGAAAACTAGAGGTCCAAGAATGGAAAGACAAATTAAGGCAGGTATTTCCATGTACACAATTGCTGTAGCTGTGATCTGTAGGTCTCATACGACGCCTTCGTCTGGATGTTGCACTGGAACAGTGATAGCAGCTTGAAGTTTTCTGTTTTCTTGTGTCATCATTATGGCTGTTCTTTGGTTTCTGGCCTTCCCTGCAGAAATGGCTTTCAATTCCATCCACCCTTCATCAAGTCAGTATTTACACATCTGTAGAGTTTATTCTTATTTTATTACATCTTCAGTCTTCCTGATTTGGAGCATCAACTACTTCAAGACCTTGCTTTTTGACCTTTGTTTCTTCTCTGTCTTTTAATCACTTAAAGAGCTATTTCTTTTTTTTCTTTTTCTTTGTAAAATAAATGCCTACTGGGTATCTACTATGTATGAGGAGTCTGTGTTAGCTAATACATAAATTTTCCTAAGTTACTTTTTCTTCTCTTCAAAATCATGACATAGAAAATTTTTTTGCCTTTTTGAGACAGGGTCTCCCTGTAGCCCCAGCTGTCCTGGAACTCACTCTGTAGACCAGGCTGGACAAAGAAATTTTTTAACGAGGGGCTGGAGAGATGGCATAGAGGTTAAGAGCGCCTACTGCTCTTGCAGAGGACCTGGGTTTGATCCCCAGCACCCACATGGCGGCTGAAAACTGTCTGTAACTCCAGTTCCAGGGGAATCCGACGCCCTCTTCTGATGTCCATGGCATTGCAGGACATGGGTGCACAAACCTGCATGGAGACAGTACATTCATATGCATACAAAAATTTTTTAAAAATTAAAAAAAGAAATTTTTTAACGAAAATATTTCAAGTAATTTCCCCAAAGTACAGAACTCCAAAATGTTGGAGCCCAGAAGTGAACAAGGTGCTCAGAGCATCCAGGGCTCAAGGATTGTGTTTGAACATGCATTGTGCTGTCTTTTTTCCAAGTTCTTTTTCTGTAAGCCTTGGATCTCATAGTCAATCTTCTGAGCACTGCATACAAACACCTTTCATTTCTTTTCCCTTAATATTTTTGCATAGAACAGCCAATTCTGAGGCAAGCTGGATGCTTATATTTCCCATCCCGATTTCCAGGCTGCTAAGTGTTGTTGGAGAAAATTAAATAGCTATGTTGATTGCTTTCATTACATTGTCACGATGTCCAACCTCAGCTGGGCCTTTGCAAACACTGGCAATCCCTTTGCTCCTCTCTCGACAGCTAGTTCCCATTTCCCACAGCATCTGTTCCAAATCTGTATAGTTTTCCTCAAGTCTACTTTAATTAAAAACATTCTTAACATGGCTTATGAGGCTCTCCAAACTTTGGCTCCTTCCCATCTCTCTGCTCTCCCTGAGGGCTGTGCTCCCTCTTGTTTCTCTAGGCCTTGCCAAACTGATACTTGTAATTCCCTTCTCTTGTCCCCTTTGGGTAGTCTGTTCACTGAGCTGTGAATCCCCTCCCTCGCTTCTTTGTTTAATTTACTGCTCATCTTTCATTGTTACATCGTGTGATGAGCTTTTTCTGACATCCCAGACTAGTTCAGAACCCATCACAACATTCTTAACATTGTGCATGTTTTTCTTGATTTGTCCAAATTCAGTCCTTCAGTTTAGGTGACTGAGTCCCTCTCTTTAGGTGACTATGTGCACATAGTGGCAGTGTGAACTCACTTAATAAATCACCGACATGACAGTGTCTGATCTTCGGGAGTTGCTCAAAACCTATGTTTTTACTTAACTGGAATTGTAATTTTGACATTGACAATCACATATAATCTCACTGCCGGCTAGAGAGACTTGGGGTACCTCGTTTGTACACAGAGTGCGTGAAGCATACAGGTGCACATAGTTTAAGTTTTCACGTGTGAACAATGGGATGGAAAGAAGAGTTGTGCAGACCAGACAGCCAGCCAGCTAAAATATAAAGCAGCATGTGGGTTCTGTGAAAAGGTGGTTCCAACTTTATCCTGAGCCTGAGGCATGGAGATGCTCTATAGAATAGTTGATGGAACATGGTGTTCTTTATTTAGAAAACTTTAAAAAACAGGCCATCAAAACTATGTCCCAGGCCTTGAGGTGGTGCTATGGATATTCAGATTCTGTATGCCCTAAGAAAGAGCTATCTGAACAAGCTAGTGAAGGCTGTGGAAACTTGTATGTGTCTCTTCTTCTACAGTTTAATATAATTTTCTTTGTCATCTTTTCTTAATGAAGAGATCTCTGTGCCCTATGAATTGATCTAGGTTTATCCCTGGGTGACCATATACTAGGTGACAAAAGTACTACTATGGTAGGAAAGAAAGTGAATGTGACCTAAAGGAACAAGGATATAATAGTCACAGAAGTGGCAGGTCAACTCTGGATTCAGGCCAACTTCAGGATTCTTGCCCATTAATTAATTTTAATTAAAATAGGAGCACAGCAGAGAAAATGTAGCTGTGAAAAGAAAAGAATGAGCATCAAAACTAGGCTATGCCATTTAAAGAATCCCATGCCAGAATGAGGCAGTGTCTTCCTGACAGTTGTTGATGCTTGTAATTTTTGCATATAATTATCCTTTGAGTATAAATTTTCTTGCTTTTATATCGAATTTTATGTTTGTTTCTTAGCTGGGTATGAAAAGTCTAGAAAGCATTTGGACACACCTCAGCTAATCTCTAGAGCATGATTGAAACTAACATGGTAGCCCTGAGTTCTGGGTACCAAGAGATCTACCAATACTGCTCAGTAGCATTGCTTTTTCATGCAGGGTCAGAATTCAAACAAAAGAACAAGAAGTGTTCTTAAGCCTTCCTTGTTCACAGGCAAAGTTTATTGACCTAGTAATGACTGACATCACATGTGTTCCTGGAGATAGATGGAACTCCAGGCAAACAGCTCAACATTCTCTGGAAGTATTTAACAAAAAGATTTTGGAGTATTTGGTTCTGGCTTGGGTATACTAAGAGTTTATTATTAGGCGCTATTTTAGTTTCAATAGAAAGACACCAAATAAAACTGACTAAGCCAATAAAAGTGCAGGGGCTATTTATTTTTTCACAGAATTGCAAGCCCAGAGGAAGAATGCTGATGGCTGAGTGCATGGGAATGGACCATTGGCCTGGCTGAAAGGAGTCTCAGAAGACATCATTGGGACCTGTGCCACATCATAGTCTCCCCTGCCCCAGCATTCCAGAGAGGTTGTCCTAGTACTTCCAACATCACTTCTTCCTTATTGTTATCAGTCACAATGAGAAGAGTTATGTCTGTTCTCTGGTTTCATAAAAGCATCAGGGATGATTTCCAGCAGCCCAAACTGGATCTTTTGGGCAACCTGGTCAGGGTCATTGAGTCCAGATCTAAATTCCAACCTTTCCTCTTGAATATAGGTCAGCATTAACTGTACAGGATAGACTGAAAACAATTGAAAAGGATGGTTTCCCAAGAAAAGGTGCTGTAATGTTTATGAAAGACCAGAAAGATTATGAATAGGAAAAAAAAATGTCCACAACGGAGAGCTCCCAAGAGAGAGATATGGATTCAATATGAGATGATAAAAGCTATGGTGCAAGTAGGATCCAGGGAGGGGCCTGATGTCTGATGCCACAAGCCTACATCCTCTAATGGTTAGGAGATGTTATAAACCACATGACGACCCTGTCATACTTAACAGAAGAAAATGTAATACATGAATTAACATACCATCCAAACATCTGTGTCTATACCAAAGTAACCTACCATAACAATTAGTAATGTTTAAATACCTATATATCCAATTGTGAGTGCTTCATTGGTAGGACCGAAAGGCTATATATTATACTGTTTAAATACCTATATATCTAATTGCATGTGATTCATTAGTAGGATTGAAAGGTTATGCCTGGACAAGCTGGCAGCCCATGAAAGAAAACAGCCAGAATTGGCTAGAGACCAAGACTCTAGAGAAAGTAGACTGTTTTGCATCTCATCCACCTGTGCCCTTTTCTAAGTCTAGGGAACAATCTGCGGAAGAGGAGTCACAGTAGAATGTAAGGGCTGCGATTGGGGTGAATGGTGAAACTACAACAATATAGACTGGACACTCATTTGATCAACTTGATTGAACATACAAGGCCCCCCTGCTGGATGGTGGGACCCATGAGCTGTGTGGGTTTGGGCACAACTGCTTGCAAATTGGTTTTACATGAAGGATGCTTGTACTCACAAACTATCGCTTATTGTTAAAAAAAAATGAAAACAAAACAAAACAAAAAAACAGAAAGATGCAGAAAAGTTACGGCAGAATGCATGATCTGGGATGGGTAGGGGTGGGGTGGGGTGAAGGGAAGGGGATATACGCCTGAACTGAATTGGAAAATGATGTATGAAATACACAAAGCATCAATAAAAATAAAGAAAGAAAGAAAGAAAGAAAGAAAGAAAGAAAGAAAGAAAGAAAGAAAGAAAGAAAGAAGCTATGGTGCTTTTCTGTATCATTTAGGATGTTTTTGTTGTTGTTATGATACTACTATCTAAAAGTGCATCCTGATCAATCAAAACTAAAAGCCAGAGACTTCATGGTCCAATGTTAGGAACCATGGGGCTGGTGCTGGGAACTAGATTGAGGGATCAGAATTCTGCTGCTTATCTTATTTCACTTGTTCATTTTAGTTTCTTTCACTCGTGAACTTTCTTCACCTAGTGAAATGATAAATATGGTTCCCTGGATGCATATTTCCATTGGCTCATAAAAAACAAAAGGGAGTAAACATTTCACTATAATTTCTAACTTGAAAAGTCAGTATAAACAACCCAATTTTAGTTAGCTTTAATTATGTTTTCTCTCTTGGATGACTAAGGTCTATACCTAGAAGTCTGGTGTTTTACTGGCTAAAGATGGTATCCACAGCATTTACAACCAAACTGTGTCGTACACACATTTGACAGTCTGAAGGAAACCTGGTAACTCCATACAGGAATAATAGCTTTAAGTATATAACCTATGTGTTACAAAATAAAATGATGATAGATTCAATTAGCAGCATGCTTTAAAATTAAATAATGATTTAGTTAAATATTTTCTTTATTATTAATTTGTTAATATTAAAGATATGGGAATAAGCCCAATCACTTCTTCATATAATGTCCAGGCAATATTAAGCATAAAAGTCATTTGCCAGTATATAATACTATATAAAAAAAATCTACGCTTTTAAACACTAATTGTACTATTATCATTATTTTGTTTTCTTCAGTAAATTCAATTTGAATAAATTATACATTTTAGTTTAAAATTTAGTGAATGATGTAATAATTTTCCTCACATTCGAGCTCTTTCCATCTGAACTCCCTCTCTAGAAGACATTGGGTCTCATGGCTACTCAACTGATAGACCAATGAAATGAAAGTTTGAGAGAACTCTGAGAGAAGATGAAAGTCAGGACTGAGTGGAGCAGAGCAGGAAATCTCTACTTGGACACTATCACATGAAGAATTAAGCTAAGACTTCTGTTCATTTAAATGATTTCCTAGACTGGGCATGGAGAGCAAAGATAGAGCACATGCCTATTAGGCTTAAGGCCCTGAGATTTTACCTCTAACACTGATTTAAAAAAAAAAAAACTACAATAAAAGTGAAGTTTCCCTAAGTAGAGTTCTGGTAAAAAAAAAAAAAAAAAAAACTTTTCAAAAAA
>VZQC01008511.1:589887-640009 GCA_009823505.1 Rhizomys pruinosus | reverse complement strand
AAAAAAAAAAAAAAAAAAAAAAAAAAGTGCATTTGTTCATCCAATAATTTCTTGTACCCATCGGCCAGGTTCTTTGGACTCTTGGAAACTTGTCAATGGAGAAAAAATAAAATAGCATGAAAAACTTAAGGACCAACCTGATGTGACCTGCTGACACATTTCTTAACCTTGTTTTTCCAAAGACAAGAGTTGCAAAGTAATCTAAGAGAAAAATCTAGAAATTTTCTGTTTTCACTTGAGTTGCATGCACTTTTAACAAGGATGACCCTCATCATTGGATTACAGTGACATCAGAGAAGAACTAACCTGTGCCTCTCCACCATCACACTGGGAAGCTTAACGGGAAACGTATGTAAAGGCATCAATTTTCACAAAACAAATATTTGTCAGCAGGTAGTGGTAAGGGGAGATAATTTAAACTTTGTTTGTTGAAACCCTGATGGAAGAAGTGGCTACATGTAAATGAGAATGAGGCTCACAATGTGATCAGTTAGGACATACTGTCACCATTCTCAAATTAATCCCAACATTTAGTCCTTCAAAGACAGTCACTATTTTTTTTTTTTTTTACCTATGGCAGCAATTAACAAATCAATCTTATTACCTAGAATGACTGGTTAGCACTTTTTGCAAAATGTGTTGCAAATGGCAATGCTAATCAAAGGAAATAAAATTGTTCATAGATCTTTTAATTTGCATTTTGTTCAGTTATTAACAGATCCCCCTGACCAGCCTTATCTAACTGCATTTAGTATTCTATGGACAGCGAAATGTTTAAGACTGGCAAAATATCCACTGTGTAACCTCTATTGGAAAGACTTTGATTACAGTAAAATTACACAAAAATGTGTTACTAAAAAGCATTGGACAGACATAAAATCTAACCTTTTGAGCTGAAGAATACTTAATATTCTCTTCATGATCGTGCAAGGGGAAATTCTTTGCTATAGAATAGCTATTTTCCTGTTAAGCAGGCTATTTCATCAATGATTTATTCACACGATGTAATAGGTCGTTTAAAATGGTGGTTTAAAAGTTGGGCCTTTTTGTTTAATTTTCTCACAGGCGGTTGGTAATTATCATGGCCCTGCAGTTTCTCTGGAATGCCGTGGAGGGTCAAATGCCAATGGAACCCTGCTTTATAGGGTAATTAAGACAGTCGACATGGTTATTAAATACATCATGCTAAACTAAACTGGAATGCTGTGAAATAAAATCCAAAATCATAAATAAAACTTGGGTATTCCAACGAAGGGGAATGTGTGAAAAGGCGGAGCTTTGTGTTCTTCAGCACGAAATAGCTCTTACCCATTCAGACTTACTAAAAATCTGCCCCAGGAAAGCCTCTGGATTTTCATGGAATAAATGCAATGTATTCTCCATGTAGACTTGAAGTTCTATTTCCCCCATTTCACATTGCATAAAGCAATATGAGAATAGTGAACCATTTCTTCTGTTTTCCTTATGGCAGCAATCAAATGCTGAAAGATCCATAAGTTAAGCAATCCAATGCAGGTTTTATAGGGTTAGCAAATGAGTATTGGGTAAGATAGAACACACACACAAACACACACACACACACACACACACACACACACACGAATCTTTCTCTTTCCAAAGTCTTTCCAATGACTGATCATCTCTGTGGATCCATGCTGCCTAAAAGATTTCATCTGCAACCTGCCTAAGATGAGGATGTAATGACTCCTTCATAGATACCAGGGATAGGGCATGCACAGGCCTGTGGATGCTGATAATTCTAGATACTGGTGATAGGTAAATATTGTCCCCAGTAAAGCTGTAAACATTCCAAATACGTGTCTGTCCTCCGCCACTAAGCTTTCGAACTCAAGAGCCGAAGGTTTTGATAATTTAATTTCTTTCCAGAAAATGTGATGAGCACACAAAAATGCTGGCAAAAGGGCTGGACAAAATGAGAACAGAATAAAATACAATCTTTCCAGCCTATAATATGCTGCCTACAAGAGATTTTAAATTATTCTTCCCCTGCGTATTGCCTGGAAGTCTCTTTGCTGTATGCATGTTTACAGGCAAATCCATTGGTTTACTAGTCAAAGGAAAAGAACAGGTCTTAAAAGGGGAAATAAATACTTCCAATTCTAGCTGTAAAACTAGAAGCCAAAATGTGTAGTTGACAGGCACAGAGCCAGCTGACTTCAGACCACTAGCCTTTCCTTAAAACTCAGTCTTCCTATTTCCACATGGAACACATTTTAAGTTAACAATGTGTAGCTTGGCAAAGGGATTGTTTTTCTTTGGCATGAAACGGTTGTCTCGTTTTTAAAAAATGTATTTCTGCCTGCTTCTATATACAATGTATGTTGACGTTCTTTTGAACTTTGAAAGCTGTTGTTACATCAGGAAAGTTTTAGGTAATCACTTTTAAACATTTTTGTTTAAATAGGAAAATACATATTTAACATATTCAAATGCTCATGCATATGCTTTATATCATTCTGAATATTGCTCAAATATGCCTTGAAAGATGCAGTGAATGGTGACTTAGCAATGTCATATACTGTGAGAAAATAGGCATCTGAGAGAAGTCATTTAAATTTACTTTGATGAGCATTCTTGGAGGGTTTATGGACAATGGACAATCTGAAAATGAATCCAGCCATTTCCTTCTCTTCTCTCTGTCAGAGTGTTCAAATTGAGTCGTTCTCTCCACAATGTATTTATAGCCCTGAAAACAGCAGAGTGGAAGGATCCCCATTCAAACATTCGCAGTCTATTTCCCCATGTCTGCCTCCTGCCAGAGAAAACCCAGAGAAGCAGAAATGCAAATTTTCAGACATTGGTTCCACATGAAATGGGACCAGGGGCTGCCCTAGCTACTGTTGTGAGACCAGATAGGGCCACCGCTGCCTACACATAAAGAAAGCCATTAAGGAGAAGTTGTTTATTTCTGCTTCTGCAGAAATCATAAACACCAGCCCTGAGCCTGACAGCCCAAGCTGTGCCGCAGTAAATTCTAGTACTTTGCTGGCCATTCTAAGCTGCCCAGTAAAAGTTACTGTAGCTAAATCCCATATACATTTCACGAAATAATCCTTCTCAGAAGATGGTATCATATTCATGCACAGCAGGGTGTGCAAATGCCTATAAATCACATGTAGAATCTGAAATATCTATTTAAAAAAAAAACCTGTGCAAATTTAACCATGACCTCTTTGCCAGACAATAGGCCTTCATATGCTTTGCAGCTTAGCAGACACCCAGGAATTTTGTTTGGATGCGATAGCTACTGTCTATATAATATTTAGGACCTATTCATGAAGCATCTGGCAGAAAATAAAAGGGTTTTCTGCACTAACATATGCTAAAGAAGGATGTGGGCCTGTGCCGGCTCCTCCTCTTCTGATTTTTTGCAAATAGCACAACATAAGAGACGGTTGTTTCTGGCGGCCCTGCTGCATGTCATGGCTGCCAGGCGAAATCCCATGAATTATTGCTCTTCCAGATGTAAGAGATTTTCAAGCTGCCTTAAACTGCCTGTGGTTTGTGGTGGTGGAGAGGAGAGAAACGAGATTAAACTTCATCTCATCAGTGCAATCTGAAAAGATCACACGGAGGACTAATAATCAGAGCCCTCTCATTGCAGAGCCAGACTGGAGAGTGCTGTGTTTTTGTTTCAAGGTGATGTCACATTAAGCCTGTTGGAAGACAGTGATTAAGGTCAAACAATATTTGAGGAAGATCAAAAATAAAAGAAAAGAAGTGTTGGACTCTTCTGAAGCATCATTATTGCATTTACTTAAAGGGGAAGGACTGATCTTACTGATGTTGGAGAATGGGAAGTGGATTAGTCCTGTAATTCAAAGTTGTCAGTATTTCTTCCCACAAGGTTAATGTGAGAAAAATTAGAAATGTTCCCATAAAATTATAGCTCTGCTGTTCATTGTAATTTAGAAGATGCATTCATCACCATCAAAAAAAAAAAAAAAAATCAAGTGTCAGTTTTTGTTACGCTAAAGGTCAGTTTTGAAGTCTTGATTTGTGGTGTGTGTGTGTGTGTGTGTGTTGTGTTACTTTTAACATGTCACACATAGTCCACAAATAATCATTTAAAATCTGTGAGTGATATTAAAGTGTATATTTCTTTAAAAAGAAAATTCAGTACAGCTTTCTCCTTTAAAAATGTAGCCTTATATATCCCCTATCAGTGGTAAATATCTGCCAGCTCAATAGCCCAGGTTACCAATGTGTAGCTAAAGGTTTCCATAACTGTTCCCAGAATGACTCAGAAAATAAATCACACCCTCTCCCATTACGTACAGTTTAAGTCCTCAGGGAGAAAAGTTATAACTCATTACATTTCGATTTCCTTTGATCAAATACCATATACTGCACCTGGATATTATAATTTTAAATAATAGTTGTGACACAAACTAGGATAATACTTAAAAACCTAAGAATCTTAATATGGTTGCTATTAGTCCTTATCATTTATGGCGTGGAGAAATGGAGAGTGGTTTTTGTGGCATTCTTGCTAGAGTTCCATTAGCAAAATATTAATTATAGATCAAGAAAACATGTTTTTAAAGAAACACCTGGAAGTAATCCACAAACATATATGTCTTAGATCAGAACATAATTGCCCCAATCCAACCTGTATAACTGTTCCTTTATTTTTTTTTTCTTTCTTTCTTTAAATTTTAGATGCAGTCTGTTTAAGTAATGGGGCAGGCTACCAGATGTAAAACCTCCCAGGCCAGCTTTTCTTTCCATTTCAGCTTAGGCACCTCACAAAGGTTCTCTAAAGTGAGGGATCCCAGAGAAACCATGATGAAAACCACAGGTCCAAGTGGCTTACATGAAAGCATTTATTGCTTTTCATGCATTGCATTATAGCAGAGTAGGGGGAAGAAAGTCCTTCACTAAAAATGCATTAATTATTTCACACTGGTTTGCCTCAAAGTCATTTTTACTATGGGATGCAAGTGAAAGATCACAGCTGAAAAAAAGATCATCATACTTGAGGTAGGCTCACAGAGTCCCTTCTTATGTTCTGTGTGAAGTTGTCTTGAACTGAAACCTATGCTCCTTGTGGATTAAGGGATTGAAAAGCAAAGACTGAAGCGCTGTAATTTAAACCCAGAGATTCCCTGGCACAAAGGTGCAAAATGGGCTAAGCCAGTCTGACTCTTTCCCCAGTCTGTAAAGAAATGATTTTCCTTCAGGAAGTTTTAGACTATTAACATTCCAAAGGTGTTATCATCTTTAAAGCAAGGAGTCTTCTCCTGGCTTTCACATGCACTGAATGCATGCAGACTGAAGAAGTGGGCATATTTTACCTCACAATTTATAAATATACCATTGATATCTTATGTACAAAAAAACCACATAAACATTTTAAAGAAAAGTCCATAATGATCATCAGATTATCATAGACTGAAATTTTCATTTTGAAATTGGAATTTTACTCCATTAAATAGTTCCATGGAATTAGAGGTTGTAGTTTTGCTCGTTTTTTAGTTTCTAGGAAAAAAGAATACTTGTTTTCATTTTGATGAATTATCCAAGTCAATGACATTAAATCCTCCAAAGAAGGATAATATATATTTAATTTCAGCAGAAGGATAAACACTCCTTGAAATGAAAACTCCTGGAAAGCTTTCTATATTCATTGGTTCAACCTTATAGTGAACAATTATTTTTAAGTAATGCAATTAGGTTTAAGTAATGCAACTCAAGTTCAGAGGTGCTAAAAGAGACAGCCTTGCCTTCCTATCTAGTCAGTCTCGGCTATATTAAACTAATAAATAAGTAAATAGATACTAAATTGCACTTGTGACATTTGCTGTCAAGGGTATGTATGAAGAAAGGCCACAGAAATATTGAATTACACTGATGTGATTTTTGTAGCTTTTTGTGGCTACATAACTTTGGCAGGAGTGTAGTGTCATTAACACCAAGTAAAGTAACTTTAAGCTTTATTGCTATAGTTTCTAGAAACAAACAAAAACTATAAACAAAAGATTTGGCAAGGACTGAATTGTCCTGTGCTGATGCCAGCATTCTGGGGCCCATGTTAAGTGAGGGAAATAGTATCAGAAAATAATAAAAACAATTTTAAATGGCTCTCAGCATTTAGAGCTGAACTTTCTTTCAAAAGAAACATGGAGAAAAAGGAGATCTTAGAATACAAAAAGCAAAACTCCTCAATTACAAAAGCTGAAGTACAGTTGTCATTTTCTCTTTCTCTCAGTAGTCTGCCCTGGTCCTTCTTTGATTTCAGCCTATATCCCTAACTTGATCTTTTTTTTTTTTTTTTTTTTTTTTTTTTTTTTTTTTTTGGTTTTTTCAAGACAAGGTCTCCCTGTAGCCCCAGCTGTCCTGGAACTCACTCTGTAGGCCAGGCTGGCCTTGAACTCACAAAGATCCACCTGCCTCTGCCTCCCAAGTGCTAGGATTAAAGGCATGTGCCACCACTCCCGGCCTAACTTGATCTCAGAAGACAAGGTAGAACACCACTTCTTCCACCTCCAATTTGGGTATTACATACCTTCATCTTTTCATTCTGTTACCCACTGAACTTTGCCCTTCCTTCAGAGCAATATTCCCATGCAGCTAATATTTTGGTAGTCCATAGTAGAGTGTTCTTAAGGGGTCATTTAGTGACTCTGATCATTTTAGCCAAGTCCTATGGCACCTTGTTTCCAGGTTCTCTGTGTCCTTCAAACCATCCAACACAATTCCTCTCATTTAATTTCTGTTTTCCAGTCACTTCTCTCTAGGAACGATTTAACTCTCTTTACTTTTATAGACAGAGTTTTCCCTAACATTCAAAGAAAATTACTGCATAAAATCCCCTATTTTTCTAATGTCCAATAGACTTAAAGATTTTCACATTCATCTAAAGTGAATATTATGTTTCATTTTCTAAATATGAATGAATGTGTAGCTAAAGAAAAAAGTTCTAATGAGCTGAACCATTGAGAACACACTTTACTTCAGAGGTTACTTTTCTGAATTTTTAATACTTTATTATTTTTATTTTATGTGCATGAGCATATTACCTTTTTGTATGTAAGTGCACCTATGTTATGTAATGCCCATCGAGGACAGAAGAAGTTGTTGGATCCTCTGGAACTGAAATTACAGACAGTTGTTTTCTGCCATGTGGGTGTTGGGAATCGAATCAGGGTCCTTTATAAGAGCAGATAGTTCTCTTATCCACTGAAGCATCTCTCCAGCCCAGAGGTTAATTACCAAAAAAAAAAAAAAAATGAGGCCAATGTATGACTCAGTGATTGAGCACTTGCCTAGCACTGTGAGGCTCTGGGTTTGAATTCCATCACTGGAAAAATATAAAAAATAATAGATTTATCTTGTGACACAAATTACAGGAAACATGAAGTAAAAGAGTCTTTAAGATGATTTAACGTAAAAATTAAGTTTGCTTCCCAAGTTAATCATATATAGTCACCCAAAACAACATGGGTGAATGTGATTAAATCTGTGCCTTGATTCTACCCTATAGTTATGTATAATATAACTGTCATCTGGAGACTCATGGGTTAAAAAATAAAGGGGGGGATACAGAAAGACATGAAACCTTTTCGTCAAAAACCTTGCAATTCAAATCTTAAAACTAACTACGGGAAAAGATTTGTTTGTTCCAACAGGACAAAATGTCACCAACTTAACGGCTGAGAAAGAAAAGATACAGCTTTGCATTGAGTAGGATGTACCAAAAAGTGCCAACTGAAAGGTTGACCCGTCTGAACATTGAAAGGAAGAAAAGCCTCAGATTGCCATAAACATCGAACCCCTCTGTGGATCCTACACGTAACAACTATTTATAATGAGTCCTAATGAAACTTACCTTCTAGGTGCCACAAAGGTTTTGATATGAGAGACTTTCTTGCCTCCCCCCCATAGAACAAGGAGAAATATGATGATGATGAGGTCGTTCTCCAACTGTAAATTGGAGACAACTATTATAGAGGTAATCTCTTATAAAACCAGTAAAACTGCTTTCTTTAATTGACTAATAGACATAAGAACTGTGAAAAGGATTATTCTCTGTTCAGAACCAAATATAATACTAAAGTCCTTGGGCTATGCACTTAGGCAAAGTATATTAATGCAGGAGCTCTGACATCAGCAATGGACTGTTCTACCAGGGGGATGTTGGCCAGGGGATCCAAGGCCCCACAAAAGGTAAGGGCTCCTTGCCTCTAAGTTGGGATACCTGCAGAAGGAGAGGCGATAAGACCCTGCTGCCAAAGACCTGACGTTAACATGGGAGGGATGTATTGAGACCACACATGCAAGTGTACAGATGGCCTCTGGAATGCCAGAGAGTGTTACCAAAGGCCACTCAACCAATAAAGCAAATACGGGTCTCCTTGAGTCAAGCAAGGCTCCACCACCAGCACCAGCTACACCTCACCTGCCTGGAAATACTGTGCAGCAGAGGCAGCCATGTGCCTGTATATCCCAACTCTAATTGGCTATTGACTCTCTCCTTGGAGGAATAACCTATGGCTGATGCCACAAGCTTACATCCTCTACAGGTTAGGAGATGTTATAAGCCACAGTAAGACCCTGTCATATTTAACAGGGGAAAAAATGTAATTCATGGATTAACATAACAACCAAACATATGTGTTTATGCCAAAGTAACCTACCATAACTATTAGTGCTGGTTAAATACCTTTATATCTAATTGCTTGTGCTTCATTAGTAGGATCGAAAGGTTATTCCTGGACAAACTGTCAGCCCATGAAAGGAAACAGCCAGAATTGACCAGAGTCCAAGACAACAGCTCCAGAGAGAGTGGACTGTTTTGCTTCTCATCTACCTGTGCCCCTTTTCTAAGCCTAGGGAACAATCTGCGGAAGAGGGGGCGTGGTAGAATGTAAGGGCTGCGATTGGGGTGAATGGTGAAACTACAGCAATGTAGTCTGGACACTCCTTTGATCAACTTGATTGAACAAACAACCCGTCACCCCCCACTGGATGGTGGGGCTGTGGGGGTTTGGGCACAACAGCCTGCAGATTGGTTTTGCACAAAGGATGCTTGTACTCATGGATTATCTGTTATAGCTAAAAAATGAAAAAAACTGAGAGAAAGATGCAGGACAGTTATGGCAGAATGCATGATTTGGGATGGGGTGGGGGGGGGAAGGGAAATGTGCCTGAACTGAATTGGAAAATAAAGTATGAAATGCACAAAGCATCAATAAAAATTAAAAAAAAAAAAGAATGTATAATCCAATCAAATACAGATCACTATATTCAACATGCTTTGCTTGAGTTCTGCCCATATTGTCCTTTTCATGATCCCATGCATAATGAGATTTGAAAAATCTCCTACTAAGATCTAACAAAAAAGTCCTAATTCAACCCAGCTGACTGATAATAGTCATTGTCTTGGGGGAAAAAAATTAAATCCCTGTTCCTGAATTTGCTAAAATTTTTGTTTGAATATTTATATGAGTCAGTCATACCCTACCCAACAACCATTATTTTTATGTAAGTGACACATTGGGTGGGTTTTGATTTGAATTCCTATGCAATGCTGCTTCATTGAACCCTGGCTGATTCCTTCCCCATAAAGGCATCAGGAAGCATCTGCTGAGCGATGTTACTTTAAGTAATTGGCAGTCAAAGATATAAGAAACAGCAGCCATGCCCTCAAGCAACTTACATATCCTGTTAACTAATTGCAGCTTTTATTTTCAAAGAGAAACTGTTTTAAAGTTGAACGAATAACAGTTAAGTAATAAAGTATAAAACTTGTATAAATTAAAATATAGGAATTTTTCTTTATTAATATTTTTAAAGATGTGGCCTATATCTTTTTGTGAACATTGTTGGCCTCACTGTGTCAGAATGCACTTGATACCATTACTACCCTGCACAGCTGTTCTAGTGAATCTTATGATTACTATTACAAACTGTTATACTTTGTCATATTAGAGGTATCTTTTCTTCTGTAAGGTAATAAAGAACTCCTTTACAAATTGAAGTGGAAAACATTCCAAGTAAAACCAAAATGTAGAAATCTTAAAAATTCATCCCACACTCTAAAATTTCACACACATAATACATTTGTAAAAGACAAATTAATGGTAGATTGTTTTCATTACTGTCTTTGTTACCTGTTGGGTGCTTACTATGTATTAAATTAGTTATCGGAGAGGTGTAGCTTATAGCAGTGAAAAAGCATCCTTATGTTTAGATGGTATATTAATCCATGAATTACATTTTTTCTGTTAAATATGACAGGGTCTTACTGTGGCTTATAGCATCTCCTAACCATTAGAGGATGTAAGCTTGTGGCATCAGCCATGGGTTATTCCTCCAAGGAGAGAGCCAATAGCCAATTAGATTTGGGATATACAGGCATATAGCTGCCTCTGCTGCACAGTATTTCCAGGCAGGTCAGGTGTAGCTGGTGCTGATGGAGGAGTCTTGCTTGACTTAAGGAGACCCATATTTGCTTTATTGGTTTAGTGGCCTTTGGTAACACTCTCTGGTATTCTAGAGACCATCTGTACACTTGCATGTGTGGTCTCAATACATCTTTCCCATGTTAACATCATGTCTTTGAAGCAGGGCCTTATCACCTCTCTTCTTACAGGTATCCCAGTTTAGAGGCAAGGAGCCTTTACCTTTTGTGGGGGCTTGGATCCCCTGGCCAACATCTCCTTGGTAGAATAATCCATTGCTGATGTCAGAGCTCCTGTATTAATATATTTTGCTTAAGTGCATAGCTTAAGGAGACTTTAGTATTATATTTGGTTCTGAATAGAGAATAATCCTTTTCACAGTTCCTATGTCTATTAGTCAATTAAAAAAGCAATTTTACCAGTTTATAAGAATTACCTCCTATTAATAGTTGTCTCCAATTTACAGTTGGAGAACAACTCAGCATCATCAATGTCTCCTTGTTTATGTGGGTGGAGGTAAGAAAGTCTCTCATATAACACCTTTGCAGCAGCCTAAACCTCTGCTGTCTATACCAAAGTAACACCTACCATAACAATTACGTAATGTTTAACTACCATAGTATCTATTTGCTTGTGCTTCAATTACGTAGGATCGAAAGGTTTTTCTGGACAAACTGTCAGGCCCGATGAAAGGAAATAGCAAGAATTGACCAGAGTCCAAGAAACAGCTCCAGAAGAAAGTAACTGTTTTGCTTCAGCATCCACCTGTTCCCCTTTTCTAAGCCAGGGACCAGATTGCAAAGAGGGGGCATGGTAGAATATAAGGCTGCTGAAATTGGCGGTGAATGTAAACTAACAGGCAATAGAGTCTGACACTCATTTGATCAACTTGATTGAACATACAAGTCCCCCCCTGCTGGATGGTGACACATGGCTGTGTGGGATTGGCACAACTGCTTGCAAAATGGTTTTATACAGGAAGATGCTTGTACTCATAAATTATCACTTATGCAAAAAATGAAAAAAAAAAAAAACTCAGAGAAAGACACAGGACAGTTATGGCAGAATGCGTGATCTGGGATGGGGTGGGGTGGGGTGGGGGGGAAGGGAAAGGGAAATATGCCTGAACTGATTTGGAAAATGATGTATGAAATACACAAAGCATCAATAAAAAAAAAAAAAAGAAAAAGCATCCTTATGAATGTTAAGAAATTTAGCCCAGATGATTGTGAGAAAAGTACAGCTTTCAAAGAAGATGATGGATTGTCTGTAGCCATTACTTTGGCCAATGGTGCCCATTTACAACCTTAAAATCCTATCTTGTAGGTCAGATGCCCTTCCAGGAGTAGAAGTAATTCCATTTCTATACTCCAAGTGACTCTTGAGGCCAGACTTGCCAGCAATGCATAACTGGGTCAGAAATAGTGGAGAGTACCAGTTTACCTCACAGGCAACTGACACAAAACTTCTCACTTATCTGAGGTTGGTTGTGTCTAGGTTCAGAGATGAAAGGTCAGTTCTTTATCCACTAAGGCTCCTAGATAGTTCAAAATCCCCAATACATTACAAATGTGAACAGTTTAAGCTGTTTTAAATAAAGAATATCTTTTCTGGGTAAAGCATACAGTGTATGTAGATATAGAGGAGAAGAAACACGTGAAAGGTTTTACCATGACCTTTTAGCATCAATTATTTTATTTATAGCCAGGCCCTTAGTCTATAGGGCTTAATATAAAAGCAGGAAGAAAGACAAAATATCTGATTAGCTTTACAGCAGCTACTCAGTTGTCTGAAATTTGTCTTTTGACTCTTGAGCTAATAAAAATTATAAATAATTAAAATGACAGCTAAAATACACTATTTCTCAGTCATTTTTTTAAATTTGTTTTTACATAATGAAACTACAATAATCTACCAGGTTTCGAAGGAATAGTTTTATTTTTCACACACAAAATACATTTGTAAAAGACAAATTAATGGTAGTTTGTTTTCATTATTGTCTTTGTTACCTGTTGGGTGCTTACTATGTATTAAATTAGTTATCGGAGAGGTGTAGCTTATAGCAGTGAAAAAGTATCCTTATGAATGTTAAGAAATTTAGCCAGGATGCCTGTGCGCATGTTTTATTTTCAGCTTTCATCATAGCTTTCACACACCTTTAAGACAATGTCTGAAGGGACCTTAGGAAAAACCCAAAGAAGTGGGAAGACTGCTTCATGTGGAGGTGAAGTAAGGCTGGAGCCTGGGCTAGGGGAAGCGGGGTGTGGTGTTGGAAGTACAGTGAAGAGGACCCACCAGGTTCAATACACAGGCCCTGCAATGGATGCCACCTAGCACAGCATCTGAACTTGGGTGACAATTCTGCAGGAATTACTGCGGCCACTTAGCATGGTGTTGTCACTCCCAGAAGAGAAGACCCATATCCTCCCCTTCAACCATCAGACAGGAAAGTCATTAAACCTCAAGACGTTGTCTTATTTCATATATATATATATATATATATATATATATATATATATATATTGAAGATGCCATGGCGATACCTTTACTTTGTGTGCTAACTTAAAATAACAAACAATGAAAAACTAAATGGTTATCTTCTCCTCTAGAAAGCTGATTTTCATTTCTGGAGACCTCTGGCTAAGGGGAGGGGAGCTCGTTTTATTGCCGTAGTATCCTTTAAGAAGTTTCTTACCATCCATTAGTTTAATTTATGCTAAAATCATAATGGAAACTAACCGCATTTTCTTTATAATTAAATCTCTGTCTTTTTTCACCCATATACATCAAATGGCTAAATTGGCCAGAATGTCAACCTTTGTATCTATAAATAGATTGCTCAAGGATGCCTTTCCAAGCAACGTAAGTTATGTGTAACAACCTGGGACTTTCTTTTCCTTGCTCTGCTTCTTAGCACACCCATATTTCCTATTTTAAAAGAGAAAGTCTCCATGAATGATCATCAGTAATGCAAATGCAAAATACTCCTGGGATCCTGGGTATTCTTTCCAAAGCTCATGTATTTTTGACATTAATATCTAAGAACTAATAAAATCCTGAAAATATTAAGATCCAAAAATAGATAGAAGCCCTGGTCCAGGAGCAAGTAGACCTAGGTCCAAGACCCGCTTGGTTTGTGGCTTTGGCCTATATTGAAAATTTCCATTTCATTTTCCTGAAATACGGAAAACATGAAATAAGGGTTAACAATGGTAAAAACTGTAAAATACTCATTATATAAATAAAAAGGGCTGGTTTCTAACACATATTCACTTAATTATTATTAGTCTCACTGAATTTAATGTCATTTGTACAATGGAAAATTTTTAAATGAAGGTCACTGACAACAGTAATGTAATTAAATGTTGCAAAATATGCATTCAGGGGGCTAGAGATGTGCTTCAGTTGGTACTGTATTTGCTTAGCATGGAAGAGGACCAGGATTTGCTCTCCATTATCAGCTAAGCCAAGTGCAGTGGCACATGCTTTTAATCTCAGTACAAAAGGATAGAGGATGAATGATCAGAAGTTCAAGATCATGCTCAGCTATACAATGTGTTCCAGGGAAACCCAGGCTACATGAGACACTGACTCCAAAGGGAAAAACAATCAAACAACAGTGAAAAATACATTTGTAGCTAGTTACTAATATTTGGGTTATTTTTATGTACCTAATAGGCATCATTAAGCAGATAGAAAAAAAATTATTGAAAACTTGTACAACTTATACAATGGTTCCAAATCAAACCTAGTCCCCTATATGCCCCAAACCCCCATCAGAACCCATGCATTACAACATCTAATCTAAGCCCTATCTAATCAAGCTCCCAAATCTAGATGTCCTTCTTTGCAAATAGATCTGCTGGAGTCTAGTCAGCACATCTAGGAATCTGACAGTTAACAGCCTCTTATAGTTTTCAGTCAAGGGTCAGTCCCTGACCCATTTCTCTTGCTCTACTTTGAAACCTTTCAGCAGTTGGGATGGGTCCCATGTCTGATCCCTACATTGCCACAGGTTTACATGTGAAAGCTTACAATTAATAGATAATAAGTCACTGCTTCTCTATGTTCATGCACCAGCCCTGGCTCTTAAAATCTTTCTGCCCCCTCCTTCACAATGATCCCTGAGCTATGGCTAGATGAGGTTTAATATAGGGGTCCTATGCAGGGATATACACTCTAGGGACTCCCATCCTTTGGAGGTTAACTAGTTGTGACTTTCTGTTTGCCTAACTCTCTATTGTGTATGGAAACTTTATGGGTGAGAATTGAGGGGTATGCTCATTTTCTCTCTGTCCCTCATTCTGTGTGTAGAGATTCAATTGTAAATGTGTCTCCTAGGAATGGGATTTTTTAGATGTATATGTTCTGTGTCTGACCAGTTGTTAGATTCTTCAGTGGCCTCCATGTTTTACGAAGAGTAAGTTTTTTGATGAGTCATGTACGATAAGCTTGTCTGTAAATTTAAGATTTCATAGTTAGTGTGTAGTAAGAAATTTCATTTGTCTATTTCTATGACCCTGATAGGCTTTCCTCTTGACCCTGTGTCCACTCTAGTTGTGTGCATTTGGCTGAATTTACATGGCTATCATGGGTTCAATCCCATTGAGAGGGTTCCAGGTCCAATTAGATAGCTATTGAACATCCCCCAGACAGCAGTGACTACTGCACCAATAGAGGTAGTTGTCTGGGCAGCCATACTTAGTTGTTAGAGTTTAATGCCAGGTTGTACCTTTGATTGATTTTCTCTTATATCAGTATGCACATTGTCTAGCATTATGAGCACTTAACTCCAGATAGAAATGTTGCAGCTCCACAGGAAATAAGGTCAACAGTTGACAAATGGGACCTCATCAAACTCTAAATCTTCTGTACAGCGAAAGAAACAATCAAGGAAGCGAAGAGAAAACCCATAGAGTGGGAGGAAATCTTCACGAAGAATATATATACTACTCAAAAAACAAAGAAGAAAACAAATGACCTACTCGAAAGATGGAGTAAAGAGCTGAACAGAGACTTCACCAGTGAGGAAGGAAAGATGGCTGAGAAACATCTTAAAATGTGTTTGACATCATCAATAATTAAGGAAATGCAAATTAAAACCACTCTCAGATATCACCTCACTCCAGTACATCTAGCTAAGATCAAGAAAACAAAAGACAACAGATGCTGGAGGGGTTGTGGGGAAAGGGGAACACTCATCCACTGCTGGTGGGAATGTAAACTTGTACAACCAATATGGAAAGCAGTGTGGAGAACCCTTAAAAGACTCAAAATGAACCTATCACCTGAACAAACCGTACCACTCCTGGGTATATACCCACAAGACTCATTCTACCAAAAAGATACCTGCACATCCATGTTTATTGAAGCTCCCTTCACAATAGCGAAGAGCTGGAACTAATCGAAATGCCCCTCATCTGACAAGTGGATGACAAAATGTGAATTACACAATGGAGTACTACTCAGCAGTAAAGAAAGATGACATCATTGTAGGTTAAAGGATGGAACTAGAACCCATTATGCTAAGTGAAGTAACACAGTCCCAGAAAAACAAGTGGTAAATGGTCTCCCTCATTTGTGGATGCTAAAATCAAATCCCCAGAAGAAAGTCAAGCTGTACAACATTATTGTTATATTTCTGTTTATCTGAAAGCAACTATGTTGTTATAATGTAAATCTCTTAATGGGCTCTAGAATCCACCACTTACTGTCAGACTCTGTAATTACTGTATATGAGTGGAAAGTATGTATGCATATTTTAGAGTAATACAAAATTAAAGGAGGAAAATGTGAATTCCTAAACATAAAAAGAGACTGAGAGAAAGATGCAGGATAGTTATGGCAGAAAGCATGATCTGGGGTGGGGTAGGGGGAAGGGAAAGGGGAATATGTCTAAACTGAACTGAGAAATGTCTGAAATACACAAAAAAATCAATAAAAGCATTATATATATATGTATATACATATATATATATACATGTTTGTATGTATAAAGAAATGTTGCAAATTAGTTCCTGTCCCATTGATCTAAGTCCTATCCCCGAAGCAAGTCTTGCTCTGTCCAGTAAGGTCTTATATTCTACATCTGGTAGATAATAAAGAGCTTCGGGGAGAGCCTTCTTTGAGAGACACTTGAATTACTCTTGCCAACCATTCAAAGGGAGGTATCCTCTGTCTTGCACTGTGTTCCCTGCTACACAGCCCAGGTTGCACAACCTATCCACTACTGTTCACACAGTGTATGTGACTTTCTCACCAGATCTCCAGGACATCACATTACACTCTGAGTTTCCTAGCCTCTCAAGTTCCAATCAACTCTAATAGTTCTTCTTCAGTTCCCCCCTCCCCAGCCCTGGCACCCCCATCATCCCCACCCTCCCCTTCTCCTGACAGCTCCCACCTCCCATCATGCCTCCCATTTATCTCCCCCTCCTCCTCCCCTCCCAACCCAATACTCCCACCCTACCTACCTCCTACCTAGTAACATCTTTTCCTTACTGCCCCTTGTTTCAGGATTTTTCTTTTCCTTTCCCTCCATGTATCCTTTCCAATTTCTTGGCTCATGTTATATCAGGATATATACTCATGTAAGGGGAGTGGTGCTACAATCTACAAATGAGGGAGAGTATGCATTGCCTGGCTTTCTATCTTTATGTTACTTCACTCAGAATAACATTCTCTAGTTCCATCCATTTACCTTTGAATTTCATAATTTCATCTTTTCTTACTACTGAGTAGTACACTATTGTGCACCACTAATGTGTACCACATGTTCATTATCTGTTCAGTGGTTGTGAGACATTTAAGTTGTTTCCATTTCTTTGCTACTGTGAAGAGAACAGCAATAAAAATGGATGTACAGGTATTTTTACAGTATGATGAGCCCGTTGGGTATAAGCCAAGGAGTGGTAAAACTGGGTCATATGGTAGGTTCATTTTAAATCTTTAGAGAGTTCCCCACACTGCCTTGCATAGTGGCTGCATTAGTCTGCATTCCCACGAACAGTGAATGAGTGTTTCCCTTTCTCAACACCCTCACCAGCATCTTGTGTCTTTCATTTTCATGATCCTAGCCAGCCTGATTGGGGTAAGATGGAATCTTAAAGTGGTTTTTATCTCTAACTCTTGAATTACTAAGGATATGGAGCACTGTTAAAGGTGCTTCTTAGCCATTTTTATTTCTTCAGTTTAGAATTCTCTGTTCATAACTACAAAAAATGTAGACCATCTTCTTATTGGCTTATTTCTTGCTACTTTTTTATTTGAGTTCTTTGTATATTCTGAATATTAATCCTCTGTCGGATGTGTAGCTAATAAAGATTTTCTACCACTCAGTGGGTTTCCTCTTCACTTCCTTGGCTGTTTCTTTTGCTGTACAGAAGCTTTGTTGATTAATGAGGTCCATATTACTGATTGTTTTCCTTAATGCCTAAGCAGCTTATATCCCATTAAGAAAGCCTCTTCCTACACCTACATCTTCAAGGGTACTGCCTTTGTGTTCTTCTAGCAGTTTCAGAATTTCAGTTTTTTTTTTTTTTTTTTTTTTTTTTTTTTATTTTTGGTATGTGTGGATGAGTGGACTGTCTGCATGTAGGTTTTGTGCACCCGTGTCGTGCAATGCCGGGAGGTCAGAAGAGGGTGTCGGATTCCTCTGGAACTGGAGTTCTCCTGGAATTGGAGTTTCAGACGGTTCTCAGCCGCCATGTGGGTGCTGGGGATCGAACCCGGGTCCTCTGTAAGAGCGGTCAGCGCTCTCAACCGCTAGGCCATCTCTCCAGCCCAGAATTTCAGATTTTATAATAAGGTCTGTGGTCTACTTAGAGTTGACTTTTGTTCAGGGAGAAAGATAAGGGTCCAATATCATTCTTCCACAGGTGGTGATCCACTTCTGCCAGCACCATTTGTTGAAGACACTGTTTTTCTACCATCGTGTATTCTTGGCGCCTTTGTCAAATATCAACTAGCTGAAATTGTATGTACTCATATTTGGGTCTTCTGTTCCACTGATCTATGTATCTATTTTTATGTCAGTACCATGCTGTTTTATAACTGCAACTCTGTAATATTACCTGAGTTCTGGTATTGTGATACCTCCTGCATTGTTCTTTTTCCTCAAAATTGTCTTGGATATCCATGGTCTTTTGTGGTTCCAAATTAATTTTTGGATGACATTTATAGCTCTGTGAAAAATGTTGAGGGTATTTTGGTTGGCATTGCATTTAATATATAGATTGCTTTTGGTGAAATGGTCATTTTCACAATATTGATTCTACCAATCCACAACCATGGTAAGTTTTTCCATCTCCTAGTGTCTTTCCTGTAGCTTTCTTTAAAGTTTTGAAATTTCCCTTGTAGAGATAGTTAATGTTTTTTGTTAGTTTATTCCTAAATATTTTTTGAAGTTAATGTGAATGGGAAGGCTTTCTTTTATTCTTTTGCTGTTTGCTTGGTGTTGGTATGTAGAAATGCTACTGATTTTTGTTAAGTTGATTTTGTAATTTACCTCTTTACTGAAAGTATTAATCATTTCTAGTAGTTTTCTGCTGGAAGTAGTTAAATAATAAATATTTTTGTATTTTTTGAAGTTTTGTGCATTTCATATGACATTTGTTAGTCAAATTTAGACCTATTCCCACTTCCATGTCCCCCACCCTGCCAGAGCTCATGAATTCTGCCATATATGTCTTGCATCTTTTTCTCAATCTTTTTTAAGTTTTTCGATGCAGAAGTTGACTGTTTCAGTAAGTTCTTTTGAACCAGTTTTTAGGATTTTTTTTTCTAGATCTATGAAGAAGCTCATGGGGATTTTAATTGGGATTGCATTGAATCTGTATGTTACTTTGGGTAGGATGGTCATTTTTACTAAATTAATTCTTCCAATCCATGAGTATGGGATACAAAATTAACCTAGAAAAATCAGAAGCATTTTTTATACCAATAAAAAGCAACTGGAGAAGGAATATAAGGAGAACTTCCCATTCACAATAGCCTCAAAAAAAATCTCAAAACCAACCTGACCAAAGACACTAAAAATCTCTACAAAGAAAATTTTAAGTCTTTGAAGAAGGAGAATGAAGAAGACACCAAAAGGTGGAAGGACCTCCCATTTATATGTTTTATGACATTTATTGACTTACAAATGTTGAACCATCCCTGCATCTCTGGAATAAAGCCTACCTGATCATGATGAATGATCTTTTTGGATATGCATCTGTATCCAGTTTGTGAGTATTTTGGTGAGTATCTTTGCAACTGTGTTCATTAAAAATATGGGTCTATAGTTTTCTTTTTTTGTTGGATCTTGGTTTTGGTAGTAGAGTGATGCTGGCTTCATAAAAGGAGTTTGGAAGTTCTCCCTCTCTTTCTATATTTTTGAATAGTTTGAAAAATATTGGTTTAGATCTGCTTTGAATGTCTGGTAGAATTCTGCTGTAAAACCATTTGGGCCTGGACATTTTTAGTTGTGAGATTTTGTATTACTGTTTTAATTTCCTCCTTTGTTTTTTTTGTTTTTTTTTTAATTTAATTTTTATTGATGGTTTGTGCATTGCGTACATCATTTTCCAATTCAGATCAGGCATATTTCCCTTTCCCTTCCCCCCCACCCCCACCCCATCCCAGATCATATATTCTGCCATAACTGTCCTGCATCTTTCAGGTTTTTTTTTTTTTTCATTTTTTAGCTATAAGTGATAATCCATGAGTATAAGCATCCTTCGTGCAAAACCAATCTACAGACTGTTGTGCCCAAACCCCCACAGTCCCACCATTCAGTGGAGGGTGACAGGTTGTTTGTTCAGCTGTTGACCTCTTCTTGCTTTAACTTTGATGGTGTCCTTGTCTCTAGAAATTCATCCACTTCATTTAGGTTTTCAAATTTAATGGAGTATAGCTTTTTGAAGTATTCCTTTAAAATCTTCTGGACTTTTCTAGCATCTATTGTGATGTTTTCCATTTTGTCTCTTGTTTTGTTGATTTGGATGTGCTCTTTGTTTCTTTTGGTTAGCTGTGTGAAGGGTCTGCCTATCTTGTTTAGCCTTTCAAAGAACCAGGTCTTAAATTCATTGATTTTTTTTTTTTTGTATTTTTTTCTTTGTTTCTATTTCATTAATTTCTCCTCTGATTTTTGTTATTTCTTCTCATCTGCTAGGCTTGGGGTTTATTTTTCATGCCTTTCCAGAGTCTTGAGTTATGCTGTTAAGTCTTTTATATGTGATTTTTTCCAATTTTTTAATGTAGGCACCAAGTCCTAAATTTCCTTCTAAGGACCACTTTTAAGGTGTCCCAGATGTTTTGTTGTGCTGGATTCCCATTTTCATTTAGTTCCAGGAATACTTTTATTTATTTCTTAATTTCTTTTTTAATCCATTGATCATCCAGGAGTGTGTTGTTTAATCTCTATAAGTTCCTGTGGGTTTTGCAGCTTCCTTTACTGTTGATTATAAGTTTTCTTGCACTGTGGTCTGATAGAATGCATGTAATTATTTCAAATTTTTTTTAAATTTGTTAAATTTTGTTTTGTGTCCCAGAATGTGATTGGTTTTAGAAAAGCTTATATGGTCTGTTGCATAAAAAGTGAATTCTTTGTTGTGTGGGTGGAATATCCTGTAGATGTACGTTAGGTTCATTTCTTGTAATGTATTGTATTAGTCACTTTTCTGTTGCTGTGATAAAACCACCATGACCAAGGAAACTTATAAATGAATAGTTTATTTGAGTTTAGGATTGACAGTTCTTCCAGGGAATTAGAGTCCATCATAGTGGGGAGGCATGGTGGTAGGACCTGGATTAGAAGGCTGAGGTTCACATCTTCCAGTGAATACAGGAAGCAGAGAGAGAAAAAATGGAGACTGGCAAGGTTGTTGAGCTCTCTATGCCCATCCCCAGTGATGTACTTCTTCTGGCATGGCCATACCTTCTAGGATCTCCCCAAACAGTGCCACCAACTGGGGACAAAATGTCTGAATACTTGAAGCCTATGGTGTCATTCCCATTCAAACCACCACATTACACCCCCGGCCCCATAGGCTCATGAACATATAAAATACAAAATGCCTTTAGTCCAACCTTAAAAGTTCGCATCATCTTTACCAGTCTCAGTAATATTCAAAAGTCTAAAGTCCAAAGTCTCTTCTGAGACAGAGGCCAATCTCTTAATTGTAAGCTCCCATAAAATCAAAAGACAAATTACATACTCCCAACATACACTGGAACCAAATACACTTTCCCATTCAAAAAGGGAGGAATAGAGGGATAGTGAGGAAATACAGGACCAAAATAAGACCGAAAACCACCAGGGAAAACTCCAAGTCCAGTAGCTTCACATCAGACTTCTATACTACACATCTGTACTTCCAAAGGGCTTAGATGGCTCAGCTCTTCCAGATTTGCGTGCAACATACAACTCTTTCTTAGGCTGGTACCACTGGGAGCAGGCTTAGAGAGTTCAACAAGCCTTGCCAGTACCAGCTCTCCTTCGCAAATATTTCAAATGTCTTCTTGGGGTTTCCACTGCCAACCAGGCTTCACCTTCACAGCTTCACACAGTGGCCTATCAGGGCCTTCTTTATGTAGGGACACCCCTGCTGCACTCTGCCTGGCCTCAGTGGCTCTCTGAAACTGTGGAGGAAGAACTTATGACCCTTTCACTCTTGCATGTCTCTAAAGCCAGCACCACGTGAATGAAATTGCTGAATTTGGCTGCAAGTTTGGGGTGGACATTGGCCTACTTCAACCACAACCATAGCTTTCTCTGCCCTGGACTTGTTGAAGTAGAAAACCCATTCAGTATTTTCCTTTCAAAAGTTGGAGGCTTAGCTGGATGTGGTCTTACCCTGAAGGCACTGTTTCTATTGTTTACTTGTAAATCTCTAGGCTGCTCCTTAATCACTTTAATCTCACTCTTTTTTTCCATTGTTTACTTGTAAATATCTCCTAGGCCTCTGCTTAATCATTTTTTTTGTTCTTTTTGAGACAGCTTCTCCCTGTAGCTCCAGCTGTCCTGGAACTTGCTATGTAGACCAGGCTAGCCTTGAACATAATCACTTTAATGTCCTTATCAAAGGGATCCTCTCCTTCATATGCCTCGGCTCCAACATTAATCTTCTTAGTGCACTTTTCCAATCCAAACTGTACATTCTGCATTTCTTTCTGCCCCATTTGCTTTTTTCACTGCAGATCTATATAATATTCACCATTAATAACCACACCACTATTTCTACATTAGGCTGTCTTGAAATATCCTCCTCCAAAAAATTAGTCCATTGCTTTTCAACTTAGCCTCAGGCAAGCATTTGGGCTGTGGGCAAACTCCATCCAGACTCTTTGCCAAAATATCCCAGTTGCTACTTAAGTCCTTATTTTCCTCTAGAACTACATTTTTCTCAGTACTGTTTTCTTCCAGGCTTCTACTAGAATGGTCCATTAACCTCTCCTTACAGCAGTCAACAGCTTTTCTAGCCCAAAGTTCCAAAGTTTTCCATATTTCTCCCAATACCCACATGGTCATTTTTTTCACAGACAATAGCACACTCTTTGGTACCAATTACTATACTAGTCACTTTTCTGTTGCTGTGACAAAACCACCATGACCAAGGGAACTTATAATAGGAAGAGTATATTTGAGCTTAGGATTGATGGTTCCAGGGAATTATAGTCCATCATGGTGGGAAGGCATGGTGGCAGGAACTAGAGCAGAAAGCTCAGGTTCACATCTTCCAGTGAATACAGGAAGCAGAGATAGAGCAACTGGGGACTGGCAAGGCTTGTTGAATTCTCTAAGCCCCCCCCCACCCATGATGTACTTCCTCTAGCATGGTCATACCTTCTTTTTTTTTGAGTCTTTTTTATTTTTATTTTATTTTTTTAATTTTTTAAATATATATTTTGTACGAGAGTATCAAATCTAGACCCGTGTCCCCCACCCTATGCCCCCACCCCACCAGAGCTCATGTATTCTGCCAAACATGCTTTTCATCTCTTTCTCAGTCTTTCTCAATATTCTCCATGTGGAAGTTGGCATGGTCACACCTTCTAAGATGTCCCAAAACAGTGCCACCAACTGGGGACAAAATTCTGAATACTTGAAGCCTCTGGGAGACATTCTCAGTCAAACCATCACAGTTTTTGTTGGTGGTGGTGGGTTTTTTTTTTTTTTTTGGTTGTTTTTTTTTTTTGGGGGGGGGTGGTCTTTTTGAGACAATGTCTTCCTTTAGTCTCAGCTTGCCTGGAGCTCTTTCTGTACAGTAGGCTGGCCTTGAACTCACAAAGATCCACCTGGCTCTGCCTCCCAAGTGCTGGGATTAAAGGAAAGTGTCACCATGCCCAGGTTTTATATATATTCTTTTTGTTTGTTTGGGTTTTTTCTGTTGTTTTAGTTTTTGTTTCTGTGAGACAGGCTCTCCCTGTAGCTTCAGCTGTCCAGGAACTCACTATGTAGACCAGGATGGTGGTGAACTCACAGAGATCAGCCTGCCTCTGCCTCCTGAGTGCTGGGATTAAAGGTGTCCCCCAACATGCCCGGGCATAAGGTATAATCTAATTCAGATGTCTCTCTGTTTATTCTTTGTCCAGTTGTTCTGTATATTGAAGAGTGTGGAGTATTGAATTCACCTACTATTGTTGAATTGGGCTTAATCTTTATTTTATAGTCCTGGAGTACTATTTTTATTAATTTGTTGCATGTATTTTCATGATTGTAATATCTTCTTGGTCAGTTGTTCCTTTGATTAGAATGAAGTGACCTTCTTTAACTCTTGTGTCTAGTTTTAATTTGAAGTCTATTTTGTCAGATATTAGAGATAAAAAAGTTACATATAAAGGCAGACCATCAGAATCACAGCTGACTTCTCAATGCAAATTATGAAATCCATAAGAGCCTGGACGAAAGTATCCCCAGCTCTAAACGACCTGAATAGTCTATGCAGCTGTCCAACAAAACTATCTATCAAAGTTGAAGGAGAACAGACAAGAAAAGCAATGCCTGCTTGCTTTTTAGAGCCATTTGCTTAGAATTTTTTTTCTATCTTTTCATCCTAAGATAATGTCTACCTTGAAGGTGAGATGAGTTTCTTGAAAACAACAAAAAGATGTTTGTTTGTTTGTTTGTTTGTTTTTTTGATCCATTCCATTTGTGAGTTTTGACAGGGGAGTTGAGGCCATTGATATTTAATGATAAAATTGAAAGTTGTCAATTGATATATTTAATGATAAAATTGAATACTGGCAATTTAATTTCTTTAAGTTCGTGGATTTATTTTGAGTTTCCATTATTACACCATCCTTTGTTTTCTTTACGTAACCTCTTGAGTATGCTCTTTCATGTCGTCAGTCCTTTGTATTGTTTCAACTATTCTCTGTAGGGCTTGTTTGGTAGACATGAATTCTTTCAGCCTATTAATGTCATGAAAAATTGTTGAAGATCTGTTCAACATCATCAATGTGAGATTCTTCTCCTTCCTGTATCCCTATAATTCTTAGATTTGTCTTCTCATATTGTCTCACATTTCCTGCATATTCCATTCTTGTATTTTTTTTATTTTATTTTACATAGTCTTTGCTTAAGGACTCTGGAAATTCAACTTCGTAATCCAATCTCGATATTCTGTTTTCCATTTCATTCTTTCTGCTTGTGAAGCTTCCTGTTGTTGTTTCCAATTGGCTTATTGGGTTCTTCGAATTCATGCACATTTCTGTTTAGGTTTACTTCACTATTTCCATCTCTTTTGTGAATTCAGTTTTCAAGTTATAAATTTGTTTTTGATACTTTATTAAGCTGCATATTTGTATATTCCTGATCTTTCATCACAAGTTCTTTGTGTCTTTACGTTCTTTGATCATGTTTATAATTGTTCTTTTTAAATTCTGAGTTCAGCTGTTCCTCAGAATGGTTTTCATTGCAGTGCCTTTCTTGGGCAGAGGAGGAGGAGGAGCATTGTCTGAGACATAGTCTCTTGGTTTTTCATATTGTTTGTGTTTTTGCACTGCCATTTGGGCATATGGATGTTCTTTAGTGGTTATCTCACAAATAGGTATTTCTGTTTGTCTTTTGTTTGACTTTTGATATATTTGTATTAGTATAGCTTAGTAACTTTTTGTTCCAAGTCCTGGGTAGGCAAGATTGACCACCAGATCAAGAGTCAAGGAAGATAGGGGTTGGGGTTAACTGAGGTGGTACTTAGCACCTATGCTAGGGCAGTTGGTAACTCAGGGTAAGGGAGTTGGTCCAGGGAAAGGATTGGTGTCTGTTGGGATCCTAGTCTGGTGAGAAAAGGGTAGGGGTATGGGAGAAGGGCTGAATGAGGTAGCTGGTGGGCTGGGTCTGACTTAAAATCCTCCCTGCGGCAGGTCTGAGAGGAGGTCAGCTCCACAAAGGTTGGGGGAAGGAGTGACCATTGTGAGAATGCTTAGTGGTCTGTGCTAGGGTATTTAGCCAGTTTCAGTTGGTGAGGGAAATAAATCAATCAGAGGTCTATGGTCGAAAATTAGGTGCCTGTCTGTATCCTGGGGGGTGGGGGGAGTTTGCCCATGTAGATTTGTGCCAGATTGTATTAAATGATCCCCCCATCCTACCAAAATCATAAATAGCACAGGATCAATCGACTCTTCTTTTCTTCTCTACCCCAGATTCAGAGTATGGCCTTCTCACCACTTTCTCTAGGCAATGATCAGGAAGAGAGATGGCCAGGGATAGACTGTACTGTCCTCAGCAAGTCCATCACACAGATCTCATGTGGACTATTTCCAGGCTCTGATTCTCCTCAGGTTTCCCTTGTACCTCTTTCTTTCCTTTTATTAGTCAATATGATTATTGAATATCTGCTATGCTGCAGACCCTGAACTGTCCCTCAGGCAAATGGGAACATAGTAAGTTGTAATTCCTACTATGGATGACTAAGGAGGCTAAATAAGGAATAAGAGCAGGAAAAACCATGACCGACCATCATTCACACACTATTGCCCATTTGTGTTGATTGAGGAATAGGAGAGGACTTCTGTTTGAAAATGTGGATTTTCTGCTAGATAGCAGGTGGTATTTACTTGCAGTAACTGAAAGGCAACTAGGGAAAAGCTTGTTGTCTTTACATTCAGTTTCTTGGATTGGATACAAGGCTTCACAAATGTGTTCAGTTTGTGAATAAATTACTGCAGTACATGAACTTTTTTCACATATATATTTTACTTCAATTAAATTTTTACAAAACATATAATTTTGTTTTTCTTTCTCATGGGGTAGATATTTTACAAGCATTACTTTGTCACAATAAATACTTTTATAGTGACAGGAAATTTAAATTTCCCCCAAACTCTTAAAAACTAAAAAGTCAACATTTTTAAACAACTGTGAAGAACATGGTTATTCCTGCAAATGGATTTCTATGTTGAATTATCAGCTATGTATTTTTAATAATTGGTTTCTACTCAAAGCCTATAAGATTATTTCCACATATTCAGAAATACTATATTCTCATATTCATTCTCCCAAATCCCTCTCAACTAGTTCCTCTGCAATTTCCATGTGTGTCTCATTTCTTGCACCTGCCACCAGTAAGCAGTCCCATTCATTGGATCCTGCTTTGCAATGTTAACATGCTTCTCTCTCCCTTTTTCATTTTAAAATGTACCCTAATACATGGGAAAAATATGGCATCAAGCAAATATGTTAAACTGTTTTTAAATTAAATCCACGACTATCATAAAATTTTTCAAATAAATATACTGCTAAACAGCAAAAAGCAAATCAAGCAAACTTTTCCCTGTCTATAGTGGTGACCCTGTTGTATAAATCATTGAATTTTCATTAGATTTCAAGACATCCAAAGTTACACTCTCAATTGTTCCTTCTCTATAAATGATGGAAAATAAGATTATTATTCTATAACATAGTAAACTTTTGAAGGTACCTGCTCCTTCCCCAACCCATGGACCAGGCCTAGAACTTTACCTTGTCAGTTTATCTTAGAGTTAAGTGACATTATTTCAGTTTTGACTCCAGGACTCAATCCTCTAAACCCTGATAATAAGGAACAACCTTAACCTGCAGGTTCCAACCATTTCTAACTCACCCTGTTGCAAATTCAGCTGACTTCCCTCAAACTCTGCAGTTATACAACTCTATCTCCTGACTCTGACCTAAGCCAGCCCTCCCAGTTTGCCTAACACAGTAGTTCTCCTGAACAATTTTTCAGTATCTTCATTGTGTCTTTGTTGTATAACAATGCTGTTCTTGATACCGCTAACGATGGTCCCACTGGCAGAGGAATCACATTATTGGGTAATTGACACTTGGTTCATTTTGGTCATTCATTCATTTCCTTTCTCACTTTGCAAACACCCAAAGCATTTGGAGAGTCAAAGATAGAGAGGTAACATATTTTCTCTGAAGACACAATGTCTCAAGTAGTAAAACAGACAAAAAATGGCTTCCTAATAGATAAATTCCATCACAGAGAGCCTTAGTGTGTCATTTAAATGTTCTTTATAGTCTTGCCTATGCACAACTCTTCTGCCTCATTTATTCTACGTTCCCAGCATGTCCTGCACTCCAGGCACCAAAAACTGCATATGGATCTCCAATGATCCCTGACCTCCTGCCTCTGGGTGTTATGCCCTCTGCTAGAAATGTCCTTCTCATTTGCCAAAAACCTGACTGTGAGACTGTGTTCTGTCCACCCTAGAGCATTGGCATCCCATTGTAGAACCAATAACATCCGTGCAGATCTAATATCCTTCACTCTATGGACTATCAGCTTTCACTTCTACTTGTCCCACACAGAGGTAACTGCTTGAAACAATGCCTAGATCCTTTGGCCCCTGGAGTAGATGAGCATTAATTACATGACTCTGTGCTTCACCATATACTAACTATATAACCTTGACAAGTTAGTATATTCTCTGAGCTTCTGTTACTTTATAGGATAAGACAAATAACAATATTCAATTCATAGTGTCCTAGTACAGTATTACAGCTATTATATATTATAACATTTTAATAATAAAATACAAATAAAGTATTTAGGACAGTGTTTATATCAAACCATAATAAAGAATCAATTATTTTAACTTCTGTTATTACTATTATGTTTGTTTGAAATTTGGTGTTTCTGGGGCTGGAGAGATTGCTCAGTGGTTAAGAGCATTGACTGCTCTTGCAGAGGACCCGGGTTTGATTCCCAGCACCCACATGGTGGCTAAGAACTGTCTTAGGCCAGGCGTGGTAGGTCATGCCTTCAATCCCAGTGCTCAGGAGGCAGAGGCAGGCAGATCTCTGTGAGTTCAAGGCCAGCCTGGTCTACATAGCGAGCTCTAGGCCAGCTGGGACTAAAAGGAGACATTGTCTGAAAAAAGAAAGAGAAATTTGGTGTTTCTAATAATGTTTTCCTTCATTTTACAATTGGGTTCAGGTGATGAGAGAGAATGGAGCAGAGGGGAAAGAAAATAACATCTTTTAAGAATCTGTTGTTTATCTGCCACTTGTAGTTATTCTTTCTCACTGATCGATCTTCCCACACACATGAGTGGGGTAACGATTACTATTATTGTCTAGTTTGGGAATAAGGATTCTTCGTGCCAACTTACAATTTAGGGAATCGAGTCTCAAAAAGTGGCTTATTAAAGTGTATAAAGCACTGGTTACAAGAAACATTGTAGGCCTCCCAATCACAAAATACTATGATCTGGGTCCATTCCACAGAAACTGTTCCTGAGGCATAGGGAGGTTGGAAAGACACAGATCAAGTGCAGGTTAACTTCCTTGCTGCTGAAGGCGCTCCTCCTAACTTGCAGATGGTCACTTTTCACTGTGTCCTTACGCTGTGGACAATGGGAAAGACATACCTGTCTCATTTTTTCTCTAGAGTCACCAATCCTGTTACATTAGGGCCCTCTTTCCAGCATTCTTTAGAATCAGTTGCCTTCAAAAAGTCACATATCCAAATACAGTCACCTTGAGATTTAAGGCTCCAACACATGAATGTCAGGGGCGCATTTCAGGCCTTGGCGTGCATCTTGTTGTCAAACAATTTCACAGTCAAGAGCAAGAGGTAAACCAACAAGAAGAGTTCACTGCTGTAGGGCTTGAGAGTATAAGAGGTGAGTCCAATTTACTCTAAAACTTAAGAACTTTTAGGCATCCTTCATTTATTCCATAGACTGTACTTGGTGCTTCTTGGACATCCAAAACATAAAATAGGTGTCAATAAAGAAACAGCAGAACTATTTCACTTACTATCTATCCAAAGTATATATTCCACAAACAATTTAAAATGGGACATTCTAGGTCATGAGTTTTAAAATATCCAACTTGACATGCTAGTCACTGGGGGGTTAAGAAGTCACTGGGGGACTGAGAAGGGACTGCAAAAACTGACAGATGACTCATAGTCCCTGGGAGGAATTAGCTAGAAGTCACTCTGCAATCTGGTGACCTGGTAAGACAGAGCGAAGAGTTTCTGAGGAATTGTTGAGCCTAAACTAGTCTACCAACTGACTCAGTATAAGTAGCCTTGTGGTTGTGGTGGATAAGAGAAATCACTGGTACTAGGTGTCTATTCTTCCTCTACTATACCTCACTGCTGGCTAAATTCCCTGTAATTTAACTGTAGCAACTTCAGCAAGAAGGTCTCTAACCTATACTCATGTTAGACTATATAATGTCTAAATCTGGAAAGTTAACCTTGAAAATGAAACTCCATCTAAAAAAATGGATACACAGCAAGGATATATCTTTTTGTGAATTAGAAGCAATCTAACAAAGCATATGACTTCCTGGACATATTAATTGTTCTAAAAATACATGCATCTACTACACAAACACATTTTCACACCCATGTAAATATAACTGAACAAGAAATCAGAGTAAGATAAATGGTTTAATCTTGATGCCAATACTAGGGAATCCTTTTAAAAATATTTTTATTGAGTTTTGTATTTTATGTAACAAATCTTAATCTAATTTAGACCCCCTCCATCTACAGCCCCCTTCCATAATCTTCCAGAATGGATTTCATGCATTCTGTCATATATGTTAAGTCATGCCCAGTCAAGCGTTGGTTCCCAAATGTCTCTCTGTGCAAGTTCATACACTGGACTCTAAGCAGCATATATAGACATTCCCTTGAAGAAGATCTACTCTCCTTCACCCAAGAGTAATCAATTGCCAATAGTTCTTCAGTTAAGGTTGGGGCCAGCTCCTCGTTTCCCTAGCTCTATGCTGGGTTTTTGTCTTATTGAGTCTGCATGAGTCTTGTGAATGCTACCACCATTGTTGCAAGATCATATGTACAATTTCTCAGTGTACTGAATGCCTCTCTTTCCTTATAACTCACCAAGCCAAGCTCTTACAATGCTTCCACTCTCTCTGTCCCACATTGGTCCCTGAGTTATGAGTGAGTGAGGTTAATATAGGAGTCCTATCTCGGGACACAAACTCTGCAGTCTCTTACTCTTGAAAACTTAGCCAGTTGTGGCCTTATGTATACATTGTACTCTGTTGTAAAAGGAATCTTTGCTATGGAAGGTTGAGCGATATATTCCCTCTACTCCCTGTTCTACTAAGTTCCACAAGCCTTAGGCATAGAGGTCCCAACTGTAAAGGTGTCACTTACGGCTAGGCATATCTCAGAAAGATATTCTCTGTGTGTGACTAGTTGTAGAACTCTGCAATAGCCTCCATCTGATGCAAAAAATAAAATTAGTTTCTTTGATGAGTGGTGTACAGTATACTTGTCTATAAATCAAGGATCCACATTGAGCATATAATAACAAATTTCATTGTTCTAGAGATATGATAGAAATAGGGTTTTCTCTAGGATTTGTGTATTTTGCTATATTTACAGTGCCAACCATACATCCCATCCCATTGAGAGAGCTTTAAGGCCAATTATATAGCTGTTGATTAGCCTCTAGATTTCATAGTTTTACTTTTCCTTACATTTGAATAGATCTCCATTATGTAAATGTATCACATTTTCATTATCTATTTGTCAGTTGAGGGACATTTAGGTTGTTTCCACTTCTCAGCTATTGTGAGAAAATCAGCAACAAACATGGATGTTCAGGGATCTCTCCTGTAGAGTCATGTGGGTATATGTCAAGGAGTGGTATAAAGAGTCACTACTGCACAAATATAGTTTGTTGTGTTAGTTGTTGTAAGTATTAGGCTTTGGAGATGGCTTAGACCACTGATTTTTCTCCCTCAGCAGTTTGCACACTGTCCTCCTGATCTATGAGAGGCAGTCTTCAGGGAGAAGGATCCAGGTCAGTCCCAGCTACATTGCTCAAATTCCTGTGTCCAAAGTATGTCCTATCTTCAGCGATAGGCTCTTACATCAATTTCTGAGAGGTAATCAAGGGCTGTGGCAATTGCCTGAATTATTGTGGGAGTCTCTCGGACTGCCTTGATCAACAATCTGAAGCCTTCAGGTATATACATGCAGTCATGTTCAGATATTGTATGTATGTTTTTGGGGAGGAGGGGGTGAGTTAATACTTTAGCCTCTGGCTTTTTGTGCCATCTAAGCTTTATGTATCTCTCTGCTCTCCTGTTCCCTCCACAGTTTAAATGCCCACATTTTCACCTTTATATACTTGTCTCCTGTTCTTCACCCCTCCTTTTCACTTCCTTCTTCTCCTCCTCTTGACTTCCTTCTTCCTCTTCACCCCATGTTTCCTTGTATGTCTTTCCCTCTTCCCTTCCTAGATGGATATCCCCATTTTCCCAATTTCCTCCTCAGTACCATCTGTTTACTAATATTGCCCTCTCTTAGGCTCCTTATTTCCTTTACATCTGTGTTCCCTTACCGTTGTCCTGCTGTTCTGTTATAACAGGATAAATTCTCACATGTAAGGGGTTGATGCTAAGATCCACAAATGAGGGAGAACAAGTGTCACTTTCCTGAATCTGTGTTGCTTCATTTAGTATAACAGTTACTATTTCCATCCACTTACCTGAAATTTTCATAATTTTACTTTTCCTTACATCTGAATAGATCTCCATTGTGTAAATGTATCACATTTTCATTATCCATTTGCCAGTTTAGGGACATTTTAGGCTGTTTCCATTTCTCAACTATCGTGAGAAAATCAGCAACAAACATAGATGTTCAGGTATCCCTCCAGTAGAATGAGTCATGTGGGTACATGTTTCAGTTTCAGTACTCCATACTGCTTCCATCGAGGTTGTAGAAGTTTGCATTTCTCCACATCCTCATCAGCACTTTCTCTCTTTTGTTCTCTTGATCTTAGTCAGTCTGACTGGGGATAAGATAGAATCTTAAAGTAATTTTGATCTGTGTTTCTCTAATTACTGGGGGATGTTGAGCACTTTTTAAGATGTTTCTTAGCCATTATTTCTTCATGTTCAGGTCTTTAGTCCATCTTTTTGTTGGATTGTTTATTTCTTATTTCCCTGTCCTTAGAGTTCTTTGTATATTTTGGATATTAATCTTCTGTTGGATGTACAGCAGGTGAAGATTTTCTCCCATTCAATGGATTTCCTCTTCACTTTCTTGGTTGTTTCTTTTGTTATACAGAAGCTTTGTAGCTTAATGTGGTCCCACTTGTTGATTGCTGAACTGAATATCTGAGCAACTGATATCCAATTTGGAAAGGTCTTTCCTACACCTATATCTTGGAGAGTACTACCTGTGATTTCTTCTGACAATTTCAGAGCTTCAGGTGTCATATTGTGGTCTTTGAGCCATTTGGATTTGACTTTTGTGCAGGGTGAAACACAAGGGTCCAATATCATTCTTCTACAAGTGGAGACCTAGTTTTTCCATCACCATTTATTGAAGATTCTGTCTTTCCTCCATTGCGTGTTCTTAGCACTCATGTTTGGGTCTTCTATTGTCTTCCATTGATCTATGTGTCGGTTTTGTGCCAGAACCATGCTGTTTTTTTGATGATAATAGTTTGAGATCTGTTGTGACGATTCACCTAGCATTGCTCTTTCTGCCCAAGATTGCTTTGGTCATCCAGGGACTTTTGTGATTCCATATGATGGTGAATTGACTGGCATTACATTGAATCTATACGTTGTTTTTTGTGGGATCGTCACTTTCACAATATTAATTCTATCAATCCATGAGCATAGTAGGTTCTTCTGTCTCCTGGTATCTTCTGCTATATCTTTCTTTAACCATATAATGGTTTTCATTGTAGAGAATTTTAATAGCTTTGGTTACATTTGTTTGTAGTTATGAACCTAGTCTAAGTTAGGAAATAGTCTAGATATCTGATGCGGAAGAGCAGGAGCTGCCCTGGGGGCCTGTAGGATAAATATAATTTCTCTGAAGTGGACCTATCAATTGATAAACTGCGAACTGCAAAGATGGAGTCTGATTTACTTAGAGGGAGGGGCTAAGGCCAGAGCCAATCCACAGCAAGAGCCTTGCTTCCTGAAATGCCTGCTTTCCAAGGACGCTTCTGTTCCCAAGGTCTCCTAGAAACAAGACCTGGAACTCTGGGATGCTGCTGGTACCATGTTGGGGCCAGGGACATATAAAAAGTCCACCAGGAAGGCCTGGGGGTGAATCACCATTTTGTCACTACGTTGGCGGAAGGTCCAGTGTAAGAGCTGCCAGTATGTATGTGGTTTTAGGCACCCGGGTATGCTTCTTTCTTCACTTTGTAAGCAATCATGATTAAACATTTTAATCTTCTCGAAATTAAGATTAGGGAGTCTGCTCCTTACTTTGCCTGGTAACCTGGGAACCAATAGCGACAGAAGGAAGCATGAAACACTATGTGCATGGGCCTCCCCCACCTCAGGAATTCTCTGCAACAGGGCCCAAGGCTAGAAGGACAACAGAGTGCAGGGAGAGAATGAAGCTCCTCAGGCTGCAGGGAAATCAAGATGAAGTGGGTGGGCTCTGACTTACGGAGTAGTAGACAGGTCTGTGGCACACAGAACAGGAAGCCAAGGGCAGTAGTAGGGGGTGAGGACATCCTGTGGAGGGTCTAACAAAATGAGCTAGGGAAGTGAGCTATTCTGAGTGCTGGGGATCAGGACACAGTGGGCATGTCTGGACTAAGAGTGTAGTCCAGATATCTGGAGCAGTTGAGAAAGAGCAGGCTGGGGATCAAGGTAAGAAGGGAAATCAAACGAAAGGAGACTGTGGAGCTGCTCAACTTCAGGCGAATCTGAGGCTCAGTGTGCAGGATCTGACCTACCAGGGTAGAAGCAGGAATATTGTAATACAGACTGCTGCCACTGGGGAAAATTGAACAAAGTGTATTAGGATTTCTATGGATTATTTCATACAAACATGTATGAATGTGCTATGGTTTCAATAAATATTTAAGTTTCAGAATATGAAATTATGGGTATGAGGTAGTGTTTGCTTAAGCATGAGTGATGCCCATGGGTTTGAGCCTGAGCACCACATAAAACCAGCAACCCATAATACCAGGACCACATAAAACACAGTGTCATGATACACAGCTGTAATTCTGTATTCTGAAGGCAGAATTAGAAGAACCAGAAGCTTGTAGTCTTTCTCAGCTATATAGGAAGTTTGAAGCCAGAGTAGACACATGGGACACTATCCCCCCCTCCCCCACCAAAAAAAAAAAAAAAAAAAAAGAACTTATAAGCCTGAGAGATCTCATAAAGGTATGATTATCAATAAAAACAAAGCCAGCCAAGTTGACTTAACAAATCTCACTGTGGATAATATAATCAATAACCAAAGGACATATGAAGATGAAGGAAGAATTATCTTGATTATCTAGAGGTATAACACATTGATTAAAGAAGTTAAAATGAAATTAAAATGAATAGAGAAAAAATACCGTAAAAGCCAAAGGATAAAGAGAAGGGCTTATTAATGGTATCCTCAGAGGAAGACAGTCTTTGGAACCATGGTATCACAGCAGCCGTGTCTGCCTGGGCCTGCTTAAAATGGGGCTTCTAATCCGCCATGTACCTCATGGATTGTGGAGGAACTCTCTGACACTGTTTTTCTGAAATATTGGCTATGGATGGATTCTGGGAAAAGGCAATCATTACCTTTATTTTCATATCCACTGATAAGCTCACCAGGTTCCAATGGACATTTCCAAATCCATTGTCACAAAGAAGGCCCTGGCTTAATTCAGTGGATCATAAAACAAAAATGAAAAGCACGAATATGGGAAAAAGGATGCCTAGAGGGGTTCAGAGCTGGAGGAAACATAGAAGAGGGTCACAGATGTGGGGGGAAGAGTATATATATATATATATATATATATATATATATTATATAATGGCACTATATAAATTTGTGAAATCATCAAAAAAGAAATTTAACAAAAGTTATGGAATAAAAGATCATGGAATAAAAATTCCATTGAATTATTATTAAATAAAAATTATTTACATATTACTTTATAAAATCACATATTAAATACATAAATACATATTATACAAAAAACATAATAAAATATAAATCATGCAATATCCATATGATTGAATATTACTTTTCAATGGAAATAAACATACTAAAGTTTCATGTGATGATGTAGGGTTTTAAAGAGCTCACCAATGTAATTTTAATAGCTTTGTGAATAGAAAGTCCGTTGGACATACCACTGAGTTAAAAATAAGAATATATATGATTCCATTTACATGAAGCTCAAAGTTAAATAAGACCAATAGAGGAGTTCAAGGGTAAGAACATGAACACCACAGGGGTGGATAAGGACTGAAGGGAGGTGGGGCTGTGGCGTGGGTACTGCATAAAACAGGGTTTCATTTTTCAGTGGATGCATGATAGAAACACAGTTGTGAGAGACGTTTTGTTGTCAGTGTACCTTGTTTTAATTTGTTTTGTCCTTTTGAGACATGGTCATCCTGTAGCCCCAGGCTAGACTCAGTCTCACAGAGATCATCTGCCTGCCTCTGCCTCCTAAGTGTTGAGATTAAAGTCAGGTACCACCACATCTGACTTTCTATGTGTTACACTAAATCAAGTTAAACATATCCAGCTCTCAAACCTTTGTTATTTATTCAAAATCCTTTCTTCTAGCTTTTGAAAAGTATAGTGCATTGTTATTATCTTGCCTATAGTCCATAGAACCCTTGAACCTATTTCTCCTATTTAATTACAACTTAGTACCAGTTGACCAGGTTTCTCTTTGTCTCCCATCTACAGTGTTCCCAACCTGGATATCCATTGTTTGACCCTCAACATCTGTGGTGGTTTGAATGGCAATATCTCCCAGAGGCTCTAAATATTTAGACATTTTTGCCCCCAGTTGGTGGTGCTGTTTTGAAAGGTCTTAAAAGATGTGGCCTGGTTGGACAAAGCACATCACTGGGGCCAAGCCCAGTGATGTGAGAGAATTTTTTTTCTTTCTTAAATTTTATTTGACCAGTAAGTAGTACATATAGACAATAAGCATAAGGAGTGTCTATATAAACCCAATTATACAACCCATGGTCCCCAAGTCCAGTTGAAGAGGTTTGCTTACACAAATATGTTGATCAAGTAAAAAAAAAAAATCCAATCTGTTTTTGCTGTGATCTCAACATTTCTTGCCTCCTCCTTGGGCCTTACTCCTTGCCAGATTTCCAATTTCCATTCAAGCTCTGCTTCCTGTGTCTGCATGAAGATGTGAGTGCTTAGATTTCTGCTCCTGCTCAGGCCTCCTCACCATGCCTCCCTATATGATGAACTCTAATTCCTGGGGTACCTGGAAACCTACACTCAAATAAACTCTTCTTCATATAAGCTCTGTTAGTCATGGTGTTTTATCACAGCAACAGCAAAGTAACAGATACAACATCAGCTTTTAACAAATCACATACCAGTGATACCATGTGGAGCTTGACTTTCTGTGTCTGACTTACCTCACATACTGTTGTTTTAGCTCTGTAGATGTGAAATGTTATTCACTTTATGGCTTCATAGTATTCCGTTGTGTTTAAGTACCACCTCTATTTATTCATTACGTGATTGAACTTATTGTTTTGATCTTTTAGATACTGTTATACTTTTGATCTTGAATGACTCCAGTGGTCCATTGTGTTAAAGGCTTAAACCCCAGGTTGGCACTATTTGTGGGTTATAGAAGCTTTAACAGGTGAGGCCTAGGGGAAAGTGTTAGTTTGGGGATATGCTTTCAAGGGGGTTGTGGGCCCCTGACATCTTCTTTATCTAGCTCCTGCTTTTAAACATAGCTGTGAATGGGATAGTTTTTGCTTTATCACATATTCTCACCATGATGAGCCTCATTAGGTCTAATGCAATGGAGCTATTTATTCATAAACTGAAGGCAGTAGACCAAAACAAAACCTATCCTATTGATAAGTTGATTAACTCAGGCATTTCTAACAGTAACACACAATGGACTAACAGAGATGTCATGGCCAGTAAACATGAGAGTACACTGTCTCTTCTACATGTGGTTCTTTCCTTGTGTCTGTACACCCAGAGATATACAGCTGATTCATATAACAGTTCTATTTTTAGTTTTGTAGGGAAGTTTCTTTCCATTTCCCTTAATGGCTGTAGTAATTTACAATCCCAGCAATAGTATCCAGTGGTTCCTTTTTATTCATATCCATTCCTGTATCTGATTTTTATTAACAGTCATATTAGCTGGTTGAGTTGACATCTCACTGTCTTTTGATTGGATTTCCATTGACAATTAATGATGATGAGTGTTTGGGTCATTTTTTGTTTAGATGCCTATGGGATAGAAATTTCTATTTAGGTCCATTTGTTTTCTCTTTCTTTTTTTGCTATTGAATCTAGTTCCTTAAACACGCTCAAACCCTTGCCAGATATATAGCTTGCAAAGATATTCTCATATTCTGTGGCCTATCTCTCTACTCTGCTGACTATTTCCTCTACTATGCAGAACTTTCCAGTTTGATGTAATCCTGTTTATCTATTTTTGCTTCTGTTTCCTGTGGTTTGAGGCTTACACAAAAGAATTGAGTTGTGCTTTTTGATGAACTTCTGCTTGAATCACTGTGCTGATTCGAAGCCAGCTCATTAAGCTATACATATACACTCTTTCACTGTTTGGTATATTTCAATTAAAAGACTTCGAAGATTAAAAAATATCATTTCTTAGCGATAGTTGAAAATATAGTTGAAAGCAGAGGCTCAAGAAAGTATTTGGAGATCCATTTTCTTGTAACACCTCCTACAACAGCCAAAAGAAGAAAACAACCACAGTGCTCATAGACAGGTGGGCAGGGGGGAAAATGAGATGTATAAAAGCAATAAAGTGTTTTTCAGTATTCAGAAGAAATAAAAAAAATTGATGCATTCATGTAATGAATGAACACTGAAGATAGTACACTGGATAGAGTAAGTCAGACCAAATATTGTGATTCCACTACCATGGGGTGCCTATAACAATCTGATTCATAGAGATAAATGGTAGTAGAATAATTGGTAACCAGGACTGAGAGGAGTGGGGAATGATGAGTTGTGGTGTTTCAGTCTGGAATCGAAGAGGTAAGAAATGATGACTATATGAAACTCAAGATAAGAAGCTCAGTGCTGTTGAAGTGTACCCAGAAAATAGTTCTGATGCTAAGTGCTATTATATAGGTATTTTATCCATCATATTCTAAAAGAAATTAAGAATGGTGGCATGTTCCACAAGGACCTTGCTCACCTGCACACAGGGCTTCTGACCAGGTTCGTGGCTTCTGCTAGCTGATGTGCTCAGGACCTGCTTCCATCCATGGCCCTCAGCCATTACCTCCACTTACTGGAATTTTTCTGGCCTGTACTTGCCTCTGATAGTGAAAGAGGAAATTTTTCAGAGTAATCTACTTGTTTCATCTGATTTGGGGTTTTGAGTTAGTGATAATCATTCCAGAACAACTTAAAATTACCACCTCACCCCCAGACCAATATTATATATAAATTTATATATAAATTATATATATAAATTTCACTTTTAAGAATGAAAAAGATAGTGATATATAACCAATTTATTGTTGTCTAAGTAGAACACAACCCAATGAAAAATTACAGTGTTTATTTGTGGCTCATCCATTTGTAAATAGACCCAAGAATAAAATCAAAGCCAAGTTCTTGAAAAAATAATTTAAGCATCATGGATCACCCCTTTTAAGTTATTTCATGTTCAAACAATGACAAAATATATATATATATATATATATATATATATATTTAAACTATTTTAGGTCCCCACATAAATTCAATATGATGAGAGACTATTTATATTTTCACTGAATTTCCAGATATCTTACTTCTTCATACTGATGTCACGGTATATCTTCATTTCCTCCTTATGCCATCATTCCTATGTATTGCTTATTATTGGGAGAGATTGCTTCAGGGAAGAACAAATATTAAAACTATATAGCATCTCGTAAGATGGGAAAGTGAGTATCCCTTTTAGAAGATGTGACCTTTTTATAGCTTTGGGGGAAAACAGTTCTATCTCTCTCTCTCTCTCTCTCTCTCTCTCTCTCTCTCTCTCTCTCTCTGTGTGTGTGTGTGTGTGTATGTGTGTGTGCAGGAACACTTGTGAATTTCTTAACATCAGGAAATAACTCTTTGTATTGTAAATGTCCAAAATTTTGTACCAAGCATTACAAAAAAAATAAATAAATAAAAGAGTTTTGTTTTGTTTCAAATATATAAGTCCCCATAAGACCTTAATTTACATTCACAGAGGCCAATTCACACATACTCTCTGAAGACTTTGTATAGACCCTTGATTTCTCTGAACAGAGTTTGGGGATCTAGCACAGTTACAGAAAACTCCCTAGAGTTCCTAATGCTGTGGATTCAATCCTCCACACAACAAAACAAAACAGTCACAGAAAGCCTGAGATTTTTACTTTCTGCTTCAACATCTTACTAAATGTGGCCTCCATAATCACATCTGTATTACAGAGTTTATGGAAATTGCATTTTCTTTGTGGAATGTTTAATTTTATAAAAGATATTTCATGGCAACATGCTAAGTTAATGCTAGGACACATACCAAGAATCAGGAAAACTAGTTTTAGTGACTTTCTTGGTTTTGGCGTCATTGTTCTTAATCAAAATATTATTCATCTCTAAAGAAATTTATTAATATTTGCAGGCAAATGAGGAGCTGTAAATAATCATTCTAAGTGAGGTAATCCAGACCTACCCGGAAAAACAATATGCGTTCTGTCTCATATGTGGACACTTGTTGGAACCTCCTCTGAGCCAGATGGAGAAGTTCATGTCATGGCTGAGAAATGGAGTGAGTACACTGTGTAGACAACAGAGTCAACACACAGACACCAGGAGTCAGGTGAAAAGCAGGCAGATTGTGAGCTCTTGCAGACTCATTTAATCAGGGAAAAAATAATGACATATATGTAATCATCTTCTACTTCTTCCACGTGCCAGGTGCTGATCATTGGCCCAGCTGTTGCCATGGTTAACTTCTGAGAACAGGTTAAACCTGTTTGGCAGGCAAAGTGGTAATCACACCAGTGTGCAGGCATGTAACACTCTACACATTTCCACCCCTTTGTTTTAAAAAGAGTGACAGAGTGGGAGCCTGAATGCATAGCTCAGACCTCTTTGGCCCCACCTCTAGCATTCTGACATTTAACTGTGCCTATCTTAGGTAGTCCTGATTAACAGGATCTTACCCATCATTGATTAGCCAGCCACTGAGGGAAGAGGTTACAGTTTGTCTGGGTGGGAGTAGAGGCATGGGGGTTTAGCCTCACGAGTCATAAATGGCAGAGAGCCAAACATGAACTACATCATTGGGGAGGGCTCAAGGAGAGCCTCTGTTGATGACAGCTGTCAGGACCTGGGCCGTGGTCTCAATAACTCGTCACTGGCTGTGGACAAAATGGTGAAGGCACTTAAGGAGAAGAAGACAGAGGAAGGCCAAAAGGTCAAGAAGGCCCCAAGTGACAAGAGCCGAGGAGTCGAGGATGGCCCACATCTTGGACCAGACCTAGGTAACAAACTTTATTTAAATAGACCGGTCATGTATTCAACTGCCTAGAACTTTAGTTGAGCATGCAAAACAAGCAGTAAATATTTGATGAAAAGATATCTATGCTATCCAAATTTTTGACCTTTGAATGCATTTTCTTAAATATCCATATTTTAAACTTTATATGTGCATATCTAATTTGGCATGCCAAAGCAAATAATTCTGTGCACATAAAGGATGGAAACTTAAAGTGGTCACTTTAATTGACAGAACCAACATGAGACAATTACAATGACTGACAAACACACACAAAAACTTAGACTGAGAGGACACTAGACACACCTTACACACAAAAGCTTAGACATGTGAAGAACATGACTACATGAATTTTAGACACAAGGAAGAACAGTCACCATAAACACAAAGCATGAAAAGGGTGTGTCTCCTACTTATTGAACATTTTTGAGGGCACCTGCAGCAGCTTTCTGGAGGATTCTGGAAAGATACAAGCAAAGCCTTGGCCTTGTATTAATAGACGGTTGGGGCCCTTCCACTGTGAGGACAAAGACTTCTTCCATCTGATGAGAGGGAGGGGGTGGAGTAGGGAAGGGAGCCCCAATGTTTATAAGCTGGTGAAATTCCATGCTGGTCAAACATAAAGAAGTTGAGCTTAAAGAGGGTCTCGGTGTAAGGAGGAGGTGGGAATCGGTAGGGGAAGGGAAGGGCCTTAGTCTAGAGAGATGTTCCTTGATGGAGTGATTAGATTGCCCAATGATGGCCTGTCCCTGAGGATTATATTGAATACCAGTGGAGTATTTAATGTTCCAGGAGGAAAGAAAGGCATTGAAGGGGCTGGAGGTATATGCTGGGCCATTGTCAATTTTGAGTTCCCAAGGAATCCCCATGAGCAATATGGCCATTTTCAATGCCTTAATGGCATGGGACATGGTTTCATCTGACAGAGGAACAGCATAAATAAGCCTGGAGAAGGTGTCCACAGTTACATGGATGTTACCAAAGGCTGGGATGTGCGTGATGTCCATTTACCATAGAGCTGGTAGCAAGACTGTGAGAGTTAACCCCAGAGTGCTGGAGGGGGCCCAGTGGGGCCAAGGGGCGCATGCTGAGCAGGAATGGGAAAGGTGCGCACATTGGGAGAGAGAGCTTGGGGTGTAGACAATGAAGTGACCATGTGGAGACATGGAAATGCCAATGGACTGCCTGAACCTGTTCCAGGGGGTGTAGCTAGGCAGGTAAGATAAGGTAATGGACCCCAGCATTGCTCTCAGCAATGGCACCCTGCAGGACTTTGTGGGAGTGAATGTGTTCAATGAACCAAGGATAGGCACGGTGCTCAAGGAGATCCTTGATACCAAGCAGGATGACATCCAAATGGGAATTAGAGGCATTTATGGTGGAGAAATGTAGGAACCTGAGAGCCTGTATTGAGTATTAGCCATCAGAGAAAATTTTATTTTTTTTATTTTTTTTTAAATTTTATTTATTTCTGTATGTGTATGAATGTACTGTCTGCATGTAGGTTTGTGCACCCATGTCGTGCAATGCTGCGGCGGTCAGAAGAGGGTGTCGGATTCCCCTGGAACTGGAGTTCTCCTGGAATTGGAGTTTCAGATGGTTCTTGGCCACCATGTGGGTGCTGGGGTTCTCACCCGGGTCCTCTGTAAGAGCGGTTGGCACTCTTAACCTCTAGGCCATCTCTCCAGCCCCCAGAGAAAATTTTCAAAGGTTTGTTATATTAGTTACTTTTCTGTTGCTGTGATGAAACACCATGACCAAGGAAACTTATAAAAGAGTTTATTTGAGCTTACGATTGATAGTTCCAAGGAATTAGAGTCCATTGTGGTGGGAGGCATGGTGGCCAGGGCTGGAGCAGAAAGCCAAAGTTCACTTCTCACAGTAAGTACAGGAAGTCAAGAGAGCGAGAGAGACTGGAGACTGCAAGGCATGTTAAACTCACTAAGCTCGCCCCCAATGACGTACTTCCTCCAGCATGGTCACACCTTCTAAGATCTCTCAGAACAGTGCCACCAACTGGGGACAAAATATCTGAATACTTAAAAGCCTATGGGGGCCACTCTCACTCAAACCACCAAATTCCACTCCCTGACCCCCATAGGCTCATGAACATATAAAATGCAAAATGCATTTAGTCCAACCTTAAAAGTCCCCATAGTCTTTACCAGTCTCAATTCCATTCAAAAGTCTATAGTCCAAACTCTCTTCTGAGACCCAGACCAATGTCTTAACTGTAAGCTCCTGTAAAATCAAAAGACAAATTACATGCTCCCAACATACAGTGGAACTGAATATACATTCCCATTCCAAAAGGGAGGAATAGAGGCATAGTGAGGAAATACTGGACCAAAACAAGACTGAAAACCAGCAGGGCAAACACCTGGGATTTTACTTTCAAAGGACTTAGATGGCTCAGCTCTTCCAGCATTGCATTCAACATGCATCTCTTACTTGGACTGGTACCACTCCATGGAGGAAGAACTGATGACCCCTTCGCTCTTGTATCCTTCATCCCTTTAAAGCCAGCACCATATGAATGAAAATGCTGAGCTTGGATGCATGTTTGGGATGGACCCTGTCCTACTTCAGCCACATTTGCAACTTTTCTCTGCCCTTTCAATACTTTCTTTTCAAAAGCTGGAGGCCTAGCTGGGTGTGGTCTTGCCCTGAAGGTACTGTTTCTGTTGCTTACTTATAAATCTCGAGGCCCTTCCTTAATTGATTTAATCTCACTTTTTCCATTGTTTACTTGTAAATATCTAGGCCTCTCCTTAATCACTTTAATCTCCTTATCAAATGGAGCCTCTCTTTCACATGCCTTGGCCCCACCATTAATCTTCCTAGTGCACTTTTCAGATCCAAACTGTACATTTTGCATTTCTTTCTGCCCCATCTGCTCTTTTTCACTGTAGATCTGCATGATATTCACCATCAATAGCCATGCCACCATTTCTACATTAGGCTGTCTTCAAATATCCTCCACCAAAGACATTAGTCCATTGCTCTTCAACTTAGCATCAGGCAAGCACTGGGACTGTGGGCAAACTGCAGTCAGACTCTTTGCCAAAATATCCCAGTGGCTGCTTAAGTCTTTATTTTCCTCTGGAACTACATTTTTTTCAGCAATTCTTTCTTCCAGGCTTCTACTAGAATGGCCAATTAAGCTCTGCTTACAGTAGTCAACAGCTTTTTCTAGCCCAAAGTTCCAAAGTCTTCTACATTTCTCCAAACACCCACGTGGTCAGGTTCTTCACAGCCCACACCCCACTCATGGTACCAAATACTGTATTAGTCACTTTTCTGTTGCTGTGATGAAACACCATGACCAAGGAAACTTATAAAAGGAAGAGAGTATTTGAACTTATGATTGACAGTTCCAGGGAATTAGAGTCCATTGTGGCAGGAGGCATGGTGGCCAGGGTTGGAGCAGAAAGCTGAAGTTCACATCTCACAATGAGTACAGGAAGTCAAGAGAGAGAGACTGGAGACTGCAAGGCTTGTTAAATTCACTAAGCTTGCCCTTAATTATGTACTTTCTCCAGCATGGCCACAACTTCTAAGACCTCCCAGAACAGTGTCACCAACTGGGGACAAAATGTCTGAATACTTAAAGCCTATGGGGGACACTTTCACTCAAACCACCACACGTGTCTTGTGCCAAGAAGAGGGCTTGGATGATCGCAAGGAGCTCGACAAGTTGAACAGATCCAGGATTAAGGCAGAGAAAGCAAATAGGGTCATTGTCAGAGTGGAGAATAAACCAGAAGTTGTTTTTGTTGGCATCTGTAAAGGCAGTGGGAGCATGGGGGATGGGCTGGGATTTAGGGAAGGAGAGTGATTGGAAATCAATAGTAAGCAATAGAAGAGCTGCAATATCTTATTACATGGAAAATAGTTATCAAGAATCCCAGAGTAACCTCACATAAGGATTTGAAATAGGGAACTGTCTCTCCATAGGAAATTAATTTTGGAGATAGGGAATGACAGAATAATCCTATCAGCCTCAGTATGGTAGAATCAGTTGCAATAGGATAGACATTTGAATGCAAGCATGAGGAGGGTCTCAACAGAGGGAGTAATCTTGTGGCAGTCACTTCAGGAGGGGTGAAACCAGAAGAAAAGGACTGTTTTGCCAAATCGCCCCAAGGAACCACCTACAGTCCCTAGGACAAGAACAGCTACAGGTTTATTGGGTTGAAAATGTTCTGTGAATAGGGCAAACAGGCCGACAATTGATGTCATTGATTACAGACCTAGCCTGGGAAGTGACACCAATTACTTCTGAGGGGTATTACCTTCCTTTTAAAAGGGAGAACAGGTGTTCAAATCTGGCAGGGGGTATTGGGAGAAAAGGCTTGAGCCAATTGATATTGTCACAGAGTTTTTGGAGATCATTGAGGAAGTACTTGTCCTTGAGGTGGATGTGAGGGTTTAGGGGCCTGATAGATTTGGAGATGTGGAAGCCTAGAAACTTATAGGGCTGTGTAAATTGTACCTCATCAGGTGAAATATGAAGGTTGAGGGACTGTGAAGAAGAAATTAAATCACGAAGGAGAACTTTAAGTTCAGAGGGAGAAGGGTGGGCCAAGATGATGTCATCCATGTAATGTATGTATTCACAGGATGGATAAAACATAGAAGGCAGAGGCCACAAAATTTTGACATATGGTAGGGCTGATTTTCATGCCTAGAGGCAAGACCTTCCATTGATATCTTCTGGCCAATTTATGTACGTTAGGTTCCCAGACAGAAGAGGCAAAGTAAGGGCAATCCTGTTCAGCTAGAGGAATACTAAAGAAGCAGTCCTTGAGGTCAATGACTGCAATATGTCAATCAAGGGGAATGCAGCTGGGGTGGGGAAGGACCCCTAGAGGGGAGCCCATCTTTTTCATATGTAGATTAATTTGTTTGAGGTCTTGCAAGAGTCTATATTTACCAGATTTCTTTTTAATGAAAAAGATAGGGGTATTCTAGGGGCTAAGAGAGGGTTCAATATGTCCTAGGGCAAGCTGCTCATCTACCAGGGATTTAAGAATGGACAATTTAAGTTCAAGGATAGGCCACTGCTCAATCCATATGGGTTCTGTGGTATTCCACTCAAGGGGAGGAGTCAGGAGAGCAGTAGCCCTTAGAATTGGGGGTGGTGGTCTGGAGCAGAGGAGCTATTCCTCCCTGAAAATCCACATTTGTCTTAGCCAATAACATCCTTGAAGAGGGCGCCATCATCGGTTGTAAGGGTGGTGCCCATACTGAACAGAATGTCCCTTCCCTAAAAGTTATGGGGGACATCAGAAATGAGGGACCTAATGGTCCCAGACTTACCATCATAGTCTTCCCAAACAACCTCATAAACAGTATGTCGGGTGGACTGTTGGCCACCAACTCCCTTAATGGGCATGCTGGATTTGAACCTCCAGGTGGAGAAGGAATCTGCGTCATTGGAGTTGATTATAGTGATATCGGCCCCATTAGGGCGAGCCATCAAGCTTGATGGTCATTTGTGGTGAGTGGCCATAAATGGTCAGGGTCCAAAGGATGTGGGGGGTTTTCCCTCTTACTAATGGGGCCCAGGGCTGCCTCGCTTGAAGTTTAAAGACTGTTGGATGTAAGGGAAGCCATTTTGCAATCTGTGGCCCAATGGAAGCCTTTTCTGTATTTGGGGCAGGGAGTCTTATGTTTGGTGAAGGGATTCGGGCAAGATCACATTAAAGTGACCCTTCCTGCCACATTCCCAACAGACAAAGAGCTTGGAAGGTTCATGTTTGTTAGGGGGGAAAGCCTGTAAAGAGGTAATGAATGCCTCAGAAAGAGCTGAAGTGGGGTTAAGGTCACAGGTAGCAATGACCCATTTATAGGGGTGTGAGAATTCATGCCTTCCCAGGTGAGCTCTTTGATCAGGGCATCTCTATCAGGGCCAGTGGATGTGTGGTGATCAACAGCCACAGTGACCCTGATGAGAAAATCAGAAAAATGTTATCCTGCATGTTGAATCAAATTGCGGAAGTAAGAGTCAGGCTTTTGTGGAGTGCAGGACTAAAGGCTCTGTAGGACCATGTCTTTAATTTGGTCAAAGTATTGAGGGATACCAACAAAGGATTGGCTCACAGGGTCAGTAAATTTACCACAACCTGGAAGCATGTCCAAGATTATGGGGATGTTTTAGTGTATGTTAGTGCTGCCCTGACCCTCTGCCATGTCATCATACACAGCCTTCCACTGAAGGAATGTTGCAGGGTCAAGGACCACCTTGAGCAAGGTATACCAATCATAATGTGTTTGAAGTTTACTGGCCCGTTGGGCAAGAACCTATTCGAAATAATGGGAATTGGGGCCAGCTTCTTCTGGTGCTTTATGAATAAGGGATAGGTTAGAAAGGGGGGGGGGTGCAAATCAGGTACACAGGGAAGGGTCAGTTTTTCTTCAGTGTTTTTGTAACACGTTGGACACCAGATGATGGAGCCTTCTCCAGGCCAGCCAGAGAAGTTCAGGTCATGGCTGAGAAATGGGGGCGAGTAGAGAGCAGAGTCAACACACAGACACCAGGAGTTGGGTGAAAAGCAGGCATATTGCAAGCTCCTGCAGACTCATTTAATAGGGGAAAAATAGGGATATATATGTGATCATCTTCTGCTTCTGCAAATGTGCCAGGTGCTGATCATTGGCCCAGGTCACTGACTCAGCTGTTGCCATGGTTAACTTCCAAGAACAGATTAAACCTGTTTGGCAAGTGAAGCACACACACCAGTGTGCAGTCACGTAACACTCTACAGACCCCCTATGAATATTTAGATATATATGCTTATATTGGAGTACCTACAGAATCCAGAAACTAGTAAGGTGCCATGGAGTGGATATTTCAAGGGAAGGGATATAAAACTCCGAATGTATGAAGGGAGAAAGGGAAACCATGAAATAAGAAGGATTAAATGAGATGGGGAATGAAGGGGGGGTTAGAGGAAAGGGTAGGGGAAGGGATAGATAACAGTAAAGACCATTGAAAAAGCCATATGGCAACCTACTACTGTCGATTATTCCTAAAATATGCATATATATATATTTGGAGATTCAATGGAGTTACCCCTCCTCTCTCCATGTCTAGCCCTCCCTTCATGTCTTCTCCATTTAAAGTATCCCAATTTTTTCCCATTTCTCCCTTGATAACACCAGTATGATCCCACTCTTACGATCACACTTCTCTTGAGCTCCTTTTTTTCCCCTTTATCCCCAAAATTCCTTCTACAACCTTAAGGCCTAGCTAGGGAAAAAACTGAGGGAATCATATGAGTCTAACAATCTATTGACGAATTACACATACAATGTCTCTACATGAGTACATGTGCAAAGCTAAAGGCTATGTAACAAAAAACAGTGTCAGCAGGAAAAACCTTACCTTGAGTTGTTGGCCAGGGTAGTCCAAAAGACTCAAAAAATTACACAGGCTATTGCCATAGCCCTTGATTTCACCCCCCAAACCTGAATGTAAGACCCTATTGCTGACATCAGGACATACTTCAAAGACTGGAACTGACTGCGAAGCCACCTCCCCTGAAGGCTAACTTTCATAGTTTTGTAGAGCATTAATGCAAGCTGTTAAGCAAGAGCATCAATCAATGGTCCAACACCATGTTTAAGATCAAATATCTAGATCAACTTCCAGCAGAGTATATGATATTAGTGCAGTAGTGGCACTTTATCCTGGGGGCAATCAATGGCTAACTAATTGGACTTAAAGCCCACTCAGTGGTAGGAAACTCATGTGTGGAACTGTAAACATAGCCAGATCCACATGGCTGGAAAGGTCATAGATCTTAGAGAAATCCCCAAGGTTGTGGCATCTCTAGTCTAAGGTAATACCTTACTAACTGCAAAATAGGTATCCTTATATTTACAGATAAATAACCCAGATACCACTCAATAAAGAAGCTTCTTTTGCACCAGATGAAGAATATTAAAGAGTTCCGTGATTGGACACATGGAGACATTGTCTCCAAATTGTTCAAGCTTAAGCAACACATCTACAATGTAATCTCCACACCCAAGGATCTTGCAACACATAACAAGGGGACAAGAGGATATTAATTAACCTCTTAGCTCTTATTAAGGAAGCTCTGTCATGAAACAGGGGCCAGGAACTCTAAAAGTCAATAATGACTAAATTATGGAGATTAGGAGTCCACAGGTTGTGGGTCCATGGATAAGGCAACTATACTCAACTTTACTCACCCAGGGGTCAGGAAACATTGTGGCAGAAGGGGCAGAAAGATTATAAAAGCCAGGGAGGAGCTGCAAGACCATACAGAAATGGAATCCTACAAGCTCCAGGACCTTGTTCATATGAACCTGAAGCACTGCTATCAGCATGCACAAGACCCATGCAAGCTCAAACCAGCATGGAACTGCAGAATTGGGTAGTAAAACCCAATCTTAGATGAAGAAATATTGGCAACTGATTGCAGTTGGGTAAGGAAGATCTGGACTTCTTTAAGCCAGGGATTTCAGACAGGCTGGCTAGAGCTCAGAGGACGAACTGGCACTGAGGAATGGCCCGGGGAGATTAATTTGGCACAATCAACTCTAATATAAATGACAGAATGTATGAGCCCTGGAGGGGGAAGTTTGCTGTGGTAGGGTGCCAATGGAGAAGGGGATATAAAGACACATAAGAATGATTGAAATCTTATGTATGAAATACACAAAAATTCATATATATATATATATATATATATATATATATATATATATAGTTGTAA
>VZQC01008511.1:482320-586779 GCA_009823505.1 Rhizomys pruinosus | reverse complement strand
AAAAAAAAAAAAAAAAAAAAAAAAACAACAGAAGAAGAAGAGAAAGTAGAATAGGGCTTACTCTCAGACCAGAGACAACAAATGACTACATCTCAAATATCAGATGGGATGTTCTTTAGTATCGTAGAGAATTATTTGCATGTGTCTCACTTTGTGTGTTTTTAGGAACAAAGGGGCCATACAAAATCCTGTTCCTATATATTGGTTTTTCAAACAATAATCATGGATACTATTCCTGAAAGACTAGGACATATTTAAATGGAATTTTTAAGATTTATTTGTTTTTATTTTATGTGTACATTTGAGTGCTGACATGTATTAATGTGGTGTACTGCATGCTTACCTGGAGCCCAGGAAAGCCAGACCAGGTGTGCTGGATAGCTTTAGTGTCAACTTGACACACCTGGGTTGAGGGAGCCTCAATTGGGGAATTGGCTCCATTGGCTTGGCCTGTGGCCACATCTGTGGAGTATTGTCTTGATGGTAGAGCAGTGTGGGAGGGCCCAGCCCACAATGAGTAGTGCCACCAAGGGCAGGTTTTTGTGTACCATATAAGAAGGTGGACTGGGCATGAGCCAAGGGAGCAAGCCAGTGAACAGCATTCCTCCATGGCTTGTGCTTCAGCTCCTGCCTCCAGGTTCCTGCCCTGAATTCCTGCCTTGGGTTCCCTAAGTGATGAACTGTGACCCAGGACATGTAAGCTGAATAAACCCTTTCCTTCCCAAGTTGGTGTCAGTCAGAGTGTTTTGTCACAGCAATGGAAGACAAACTAGAACACCAGGGTACTGGATACCCTCCTTGAAACTGGAGTTATAGGCAGTCATGAGCTGCCCTGTGGGTTCTGGAAAGTGCACCCTGGTCCACTGCAAGAGCAGCAAGTATTTTTTTTCCTCTTTTATTTGTTTATTTTTAAGGGATTCCACAATATAATAACACAGTTGTTTTCAGATAACATTGATGTTACTCAGTTTGCTGTTTGTCACCTTGACAAAAACTAGGGTTATCTGGGAAGAGGGAACCTCAGTTGAGGAAATTCTTCCATCAGACTGGCCTTTGGACATATTTGTGAGGTAGTTTCTTAAACGCTAATTGATGTAGGAGGGCCTGGGCCACTGAGGGGAGTGCCACCCCTAGGCAGGTGGGCCAAGGCTATATAAGAAAGGTAGCTGAGCAAGCCAGGCCATTTAGTATTCTTCCATGTTTTTTGTTTTGTTTTGTTTTTGAGACAGGGTCTCCCTGTAGCTCTGGCTGTCCTGGAACTCACTAAGTAGACCAGGATCGCCTTGAACTCACAAAGATCTGCCTGCCTCTGCCTCCCAAGTGCTAGGATTAAAGGCGTGTGCCACCATGCCTGAGTTTTTTAAGGGTTCTCCACACTGTTGTCCACAGTGGTTGTACGAGTTTACATTCCCACCTGCAGTGGATGAGTTCCCCTTTCCCCAAAACTTCTCCAGCATTTGGTGTCGTTTGTTTTCTTGAATTAGCCAGTCTTATTGGAGTGAGATGATATCTTAGAGTGGTTTTAATTTGTGTTTCATTAATTATTAATGATGGTGAACACTTTTATTTATTTATTTGTTTATTTTTAAGGGATTCTACAATATAATGACACAGTTGTTTGCAGATAACATTGATGTTACTCAGTTTGTCTTACAATTAGGTAATTGGTGCATTTTGCAAGTATCTTTGTCCAAATTTTGAACAACCCAAGGTTCCCATAGTCCAGTCGGTGATGCTTGTATGCACAGGCATGTTGATCAATTAGGAGTCCAGTCTATATTTGCTGTAGTCTCATGATTCACCCCATCTCTCTGTAGCCTTTACATTCTACCATGCCTCCTCTTCCACAATTTGTTCCCTAGGCTTTGGGAAAGGGGCACAAGTGGGTGAGAAGAAGACAGTCTAATTTCTTTGGAGTTGTCATTTTGGACTCTAGTCTGTTCATGTTGTTTCCCTTCATGGGTTGACAGCTTATCCAGTGATACAATTTTAGTCATACTAACAAAGCACAAGCAATTGGATATACAGGCATTTAAGCATTACTAATTGTTATGGCAAGCTAAGCTGTGAGCATAGACCAGCTGCTTGGATGGTATTCTAATCCACAAACTGTGGTTTCTCTATAGAGGGTGACAAGTTCTTATTGTGGCTTATAACATCTCCTAACTACTAGAGGACATAAGCTTGTGGCATCTGCTGTGAGTTATTCCTCCAGGGAGAGAGCTAATAGCCAATTAGATTTGGGATATATATAGACACATGGCTGCCACTGTTGCACAGTATCTCCAGGCAGTTGAGGTGTAGCTGATACTGACAGAGGAGTCTTGCTTGTCTCAAGGAGATCAATATTTTGCTGTATTGCTTTAGTAGCCTTTGGTAATGCTCTCTGGCATTTCAGAGGTCAGTTGTACATTAGTAAGTGACGTCTCATAACATTTTTTCATGCTCACACCAGGTCTTCGACAACAGGGACTTACTGCCTTTCTCCTTGCATATATCCCACTTATAGGCAAAAGGCCTTTATAATTTTTTTTGGGGGGGGGGTTGAATCCCCTAGCCAACATCTCCTAGGCAGAGTAATTCATTGCTGATGTCAGAGCTTTCCTGTACTAATATATTTTTCTTAATTAAACAGCTTATAAAGACTTTACTATTGAATTTGGCTCTAGATAGAGAATTATCCTTTCACAGTTCCTATGCCTATCAGTCAATTAAAAAAGGGTAGTTATGGGCTGGAGAGATGGCCTAGCGGTTAAGAGCGCCGACTGCTCTTGCAGAGGACCCGGGTTCAATCCCCAGCACCCACATGGCGGCCGAAAACCGTCTGAAACTCCAATTCCAGGAGAACTCCAGTTCCAGGGGAATCCGAGACCCTCTTCTGACCTCCGCGGCATTGCACGACACGGGTGCACAAACCTGCATGCAGACAGTACATTCATACACATACAGAAATAATAAAATTTAAAAAAAAAGTTTGAAAAAAAAAAAGGGTAGTTATACCTGTTTTATAAGAAATTACCACTATAACAGTTGGCTCTAATTTACAGTTAGGGAATGACTTCATTACCGTCATGTTTTTCTTTTTCCTATAAAGGGGAGAGGTAGGAAGGTTTCTCAGCATCTGGAAGGTAAACTTCATTAGGGCCCATTACAAACAGTTAACCCAAATAGATTTCAGAGAGAAGCTCAGTGTCTGTGACTCAGGCAGTCTAAAGTTCCGCTTTCTTTAATGTTCAGATGGGTCAGCCTCTCTGCTGGCATTTCCCAGTCCATGCTGCACAGCCAAAAGTTGTACATTTTGGGGCATTTATATTGGTGTGTTTTTACCTGTGGGAACATACAATTCTCCTCCCATTGTTATTTTCAAGATCTCAAAATTGAAAATTTATCAATAGGATTGGAACACAGAGTTTTCCATTTGTATCCCAGAAGGGCTACTACCCCACCTCCTACCTCCCTCTTTTTGTTTTTTTTTTTAATTTTTTAAAATTTTTATTAATTTTATTTATTTCTGTATGTGTATGAATGTACTGTCTGCATGCAAGTTTGTGCACCCGTGTCGTGCAATGCCATGGAGGTCAGAAGAGGGTATCGGATTCCCCTAGAACTGGAGTTCTCCTGGAATTGGAGTTTCAGATGGTTCTCGGCCACCATGTGGGTGCTGGGGATCAAACCCGGGTCCTCTGTAAGAGCAGTCGGCGCTCTTAAATGCTAGGCCATCTTTCCAGCCCTGTTTGTTTTTTTTTTTAATTTTTATGTTTTGACCTATAGATGCCTACGTTGTATTACACATACCCATAAACAGGAGCCAAGGATTAAGTTTTCATTAAATTTACCCAAACTGTCTTCTCATTGACTGTATGCTACTTATTTGGGAAGTAAATTTAAGCTTAATTCCTTTAAATTGTCCTACAAGTAAAACAAAGTGTTAAAATGTGATGTTGTATAATTCAGAAAAATATAGAGACCATTTGTATACCTTAACCCCAACATTACTATTGGAAGTTCAATACAAATTATAAATAAAACAATTAGCATTTTATATTCCCAATTAGTTCAAATGTATTACCATTTTTGCCAAAACCTACAACCAGATTTAACTAATCTAAATATTTCACTAAGCCTTAAAATATCCTACAATATGTTGATAAAGGTTTGGCAGAGTTGAGTACCTGCCAAATAAATTTTACCCAATATACACGTTGCTCTTTAAAGGTACATAACTGGACTATGACTTCAGAGAAATCAAGTCCTTTGACTTATATGGTTTATTTTGTATTTCTGTATAAATCTCTACTGAAATATCTCTATATATAAATATATGTTATTTTTAAGTATACCCTTTTAAACTGCAAATCTTACAGAGTGGATTTTAATGACTATCTTCCTCCAAGTTCTTGGCCTTCTTCAGGCCTTGCATGAAAACCTGCTTTAAAGACTTTTCAGTATCTAGCTCCTTTTTTTTTTTTTCTTGAGTACAAGCATCCTTCATATAAAACCAATTTTCAAGCAGTTGTGCCCAAACCCACACAGCCCAAGGGTCCCACCATCCAGCTGGAGGGGCTTGAATGTTCAATCAAGTTGATCAAATAAGCATCCAGACTACATTGTCGTAGTTTTACCATTCACCCATATCGCAGCCCTTACATTCTGTTTTTTTTTTTTTTTTTTTTTCTTTTTGAGACAGGGTCTCCCTGTAGCCCCAGCTGTCCTGGAACTCACTCTGTAGACCAGGCTGGCCTTGAACTCACAAAGATCCACCTGCCTCTGCCTCCAGAGTACTAGGATATTCTGCCACTCCCCCTCTTCCACAGATTTTTCCTTACGCTTAGAAAAGGGGCACAGGTGGATGAGAAGCAGAACAGTCTACTTTGTCTGGAGATGTCGTTTTGGACTCTGATCAGTTCTGACCATTTCCTTTCATGGGCTGACCATTCGTCCAGGAATAACCTTTCAATCCTACTAATGAAGCCCAAGCAATGAGATATATAGGTATTTAAATATTGCTAATTACTATGGTAGGTTACTTTGGTATAGACACAGATGTTTGAATGGTGTGATAACCCATGGATTACTTTTTTTCCTGTGAAAGGTGACAAGGTCTTACTGTGGCATATAAACATCTCCTAATCACTAAAGGATATAAGCTTGTGGCAACATCCATGAGTTATTCCTCCAAGGAGAGAGCCAATAGCCAAATAGTTTTGGGATATACAGACATATGGCTGCCACTGCAAGCAGTAAGTATTTTTAACCACGGATCCATCTCTCCCATCACTATTCACATGGAGTTTTATTAATAACAGACTATTATACTTAGCAACTCTCTTAATAAGAAGCATTTAGATTGTTATAGTCTTGACTTTTGATAGCATTGTTGTGCCCAACATGTATTCTGATGTAGAGGACAAGTCTTTAGAAATGATGTCATTTTCCAAAAGAGATTTGAGTATTTTCGCCTTTATTGGTACCAAGACTCTCCAAATAATACATTATTCTATATCTTTAAAAAATGTATGGACATTTTGTATTATCAGAAATTTAATTGCTTACAAACTCAATGTACCACACAGGTATAATATTTGCCATGGTCTTGTACAAAGTATTTCCAAAATGCTCGCGTATTGAGCTAGCAGTACTGTTTTGGATGATTCTGGATATCTAGGATGTGGAGCTTGTCTGGGTGCTTGGGGGATGTGATCTGGGTTACTTTCCTGTGCAGTGTCTTCTCCTTAATGAAAAATTCTCCTCATTTAGTAGTTCCCAACACCATGATGTCCTGCCCAGAACCATGCTAGGACCATGGATAAATTCTCTGAAACTTTTTATTTCTTTTTTCTTTTCTTTTCTTTTTATGAGTTTTTGTGATAGGATCTCCCTGTAGCTTCAGCTGTCCTGGAACTCAATGTAGACCATACTGGCTTTGAACTTACAGAGATCCACCTGCCTAGGTTTCCCAAGTGTTGGGATCAAAGGCATGTGCCACCACACCTGGCCAATTCTCTGAAACTTTGACATCAAGCCTCACCCAATGATTTGCAACCATGGTGAGTAAGAGAAAATAGCTCAGTATTATTTCATAGGAAGAATAGGTGCCCCTGCGCTGAAGCTGGGAGTCTCTAGATGAAATCATGGAATTTAGGAAGTAAAACTCAGTTTCCTTTGAACACATGAAGATTTGGGTTCTTATTATATATATCCACCTAGAGAGTACAATGTCTCTGCGGAGAGTCTCAAATCCAAGTCTACAGTAATCTTAACTACAAAAAATAATTTAAAATAGTTGAAGAATAGAAGAGAGCTGACAAGGCAGCTCAGTGTATAGAAAGCGGGTTCAATGCAGATCTAAAGACCTGAGTTTCATCCCCAGAACCCAAGGTAGAAGGACAGAGCCAACTTCTGAGAGTTGTCATCCAACCTCCACAAGCACACTGTGTCGTACATGTACACATTGCATGCAAGAATACACACATTATAATAATTATAACATAAAGAACAGTTGGTATTTCAGGCCATGGAAGGGCATGTGGTAACAACCAATGAAAAGGCCTAGTTTTTAAATGCGGTCCCTCCAGTTCTCCATGGGTACTGAGTGGAGTGGTCCATTTCAGAAAGCCAGAACGGAGAAAGCACTGCAAATGGGGAAAACTGATTTCTCAGTAGTGTGGACATCGGCACTTGTTTTTGGTTTGTTTTGATTTTCACTTATTATTTCCAGGAGCCAGCCCCCAAATACTTGAAAGTGTCTACAGTTGGAAGCAGTCATGTGGAGTTCGTCTCTCATTTCAAGGCAGCCAGGAGTGTACTTCTGAAAAGGAAACCAGAGCACGTCTGTCATGGCAAAGGCTTCCCCAGCTCTGCCCTTCCTTTCTTTTTGCAACATCATATTCCCCAGCTCTGCCACCAGGGTAGCATAGCAAGCCCTGTATTTCCCAGGAGACATGGCACAGGAAGGAATAAAGAGTCCACTCCATAAATGTATAAACAGCCAATTGTGCTGCCAAAGGCCAAACACAACAAGACATGTGTGGTCACACTGCTATATGTTTGTTGATTTCATTTATATAACCCTGCCTAGCAAGGCCAATGGAAGAGGAAACACACAGGTATAAGGTCAGATCAAGGCTTCAACAAAGGGATCAGAATGATAGACTAGATAACACAGTTCACTGGTTGAAAAGATACCTTAATCTGGGAAAAGACTCAGAATTAAGTTTTTGTTAAGAGGTTTATCATTCTCTATCTTGATGCATTGATAGAGATAGTCTATAGGAATTTTAGCTTTGCAATTATAGGGCTCAAGTAATTGGAGAAAAGTTAATAAAAAAAGGGTTTGAACAGGAAAGATAGCAGCTTAAGAAACTGGCAAGTCACTTGGGTAGAGTTATCTTGAAATTGCTTCAGGGAAGTTTAAGTGGTTTAGAACATTGTCTGTTTGGAAAAGGAAAAAAGAAGGCCTAAGAAGTAATATTTTTCTGTGTGGCTTGGCAGCTCATGAACTAAAAATGATGGGATAAAGCAATTTAAGAATCCATTTAACTAGGGAAAAGGGGGCATTGATGACTCTCGTCATTTGTGAAACTTCTGCCTTTGTTTATTGCACTAACTGGCCTAATCTTGCTTAACTTCTGAGATCAGATTTTGTCAGGCATATTCAGAGTGTTGCCTCCACAGATCACTGTACCATTTCCATCAAGTTATTTACTTTTAACTTGAAAAAGAATAGCTGATCTTTCTATTACCAATCATGTAAAACAAATATTTATGTAGGGCAGGTGGCAGATATTTAAGACTTTGTGTCTAATTTACATTTTGTGTATAAACCTAAAGAAAAAACTGTATAACAGGGGCTGGAGAAATGGCCTAGCAGTTAAGAGTGCCGACTGCTCTTACAGAGGACCCGGGTTCAATCCCCAGCACCCACATGGTGGCCGAGAGCCATCTGAAACTCCAATTCCAGGAGAACTCCAGCTCCAGGGGAATCTGAGACCCTCTTCTGACCTCCGCGGCATTGCACGACACGGTTGCACAGACCTGCATGCAGACAGTACATTGATACACATACAGAAATAAATAAAAAATTAAAAAAAAAACTGTATAACAAATCAGTGTCATATGCGTTGGTTGTTCCTCAGTTTTGTTTTTTTTTTTTTTTTGGGGGGGGTTGTTTTTGTTTTTTTGGTGTTTTTGGCTCCCTGTAGCCCCAGATGTCCTGGAACTCACTCTGTAGACCATGCTGGCCTTGAACTCACAGAGATCCACCTGCCTCCTAGCACTCCAAGTGCTAGGATTAAAACTATGCCAGTTATTTTTAAATTGCCCTATTTGTCAGTAATTTAGTCTCTTTCATTAATGGCAGGGGTTTAGTGCTTGTGTGTATTCTTTTATAGATTTGAGGGGTAGATACAGATTGTGGTGAGATTTTAATCCCAATGTTTAGTTTTCTGAGGACAGTTTCAAGGTTAATCTCAGCTCTGCTATGGAAATGAAGACATTAGCATCAATACAATGTTATTATGTAATATATATAATCACAAATCTATATTAAGAGTTTTTCAATTCTTCCTATGCTCAAACTACACTAAAGATAAAGGTTCTAGCTTTTTACCAATCAAAGATCTGTTCTTGCATGACATGTTGCCTTTGGGTATGTCTTCATTACTTCTTTTAATGCAGAGTATTTCTACCTTTTTATTTCTAATATATGATGTGGACATTTCTGAAAGAACATAGGACATGGGTTTTGTTATGTTTTGTTTTGTTTGAGTATGACCTTGAAATCCTGATCTTTCTATCTCCACTGTCCAAGTGCTAGATTATAGGTATGAGCCAAGGTTATAGGCGATGGCCTATAACCATAGAGAAAAGTGTAAATGTATGAAATATCCTGGAGTGGATAGATCTAAGTTCTACCCAGTATGGGGCAATGGAAAGAACGGCTGTTCCTTACCCTTCTGCACACCTAACACCCAGATCTTGGTTTTTAAGTACCACTTCCCACTAAAACCAAGCTGTGATCTTTAGAGAAATGGCTAAAACCAAGCTGTGATCTTTAGAGAAATGGCTGGCCACTGTATGGGGATTGACAGTCTATTGAGAGCAAGAAAACAAACTAAATAAATAATGAAAGATAATTACAGATTGAGAGAGACATTATAAAGAAAGGGATTATGTCAGAGAGAGAGGTCACGTTTTGTTATAGTAGTTAGGGAAAGACACAGAAAAAGAAGAAGGAAAAGCCAGAACTGTAAGGAATGTGGTGGAGAAAGTTAGACACAAGGGAAGGAAAGCTGGAAGACCTGGAGATTAAAATTGTTCACCTTCCTCATAGAAGATGCAAAGGCCCCACACCTGCACTGTAGCTCTGTGTAATACTGGTGGGGCCCAGGGTGGGAAGAGTATGAACTGAGAGCTGATGATGTTAGCAGGACAGAATGAGCCCTAAACCAGGTAATTCAGTGTTTATTCTAGGAATGGGAAGGTCTCAGGAAGATTTCATGGAGGTAGTGACACGATCTGACTTCCATGTTCAAAAAAGCACTCCGGTTGCTTTGTGTAAAATAAATTAGAAAGAGTGTGAGAAGGAAAGGAGAAACCAGACAGGAAGGGATTAGCAAACCCAGGCAAGAAATAATGGTGGTCTGCATAAGGCTGCTGTCAGCAGAGATAAAAGTATAGGATGGATTCAGATTACATTTTAGAGTTACAAACACCAAGATTTATGTGAGATAAGTGTGTGATGTGGCTGAGGGAATCGGAGGGTTAAAGGACAATGTGCAGGTTTCTATCTTGGGATTAGGTTGCAAGAAGAAAATCAGCGGCTCCATTTGGGGCATGATATTCTTGATGGGTGTTTTAGACACCAAAGGAAATATCAAAATAAAAAGGGAAATTGTCAGATTTCTTAAGACATTGTCCTATTTCTATACCTTATTTTTTAACAACATAAAGTAATATTTAAGTGAGAGCCTCTGTGTCATTCCATCAAAACAGAAAAGCTAAAGGAAATCTTAATTGTGAATTTTTGGGTTATTTTAAGATATAGATTATGTGCTTAGGAAAGATGAAATTTTGTGATTTCCTACAGTGATTTAAGGAGCAGATTAAAAGAAAATTTAATTTTCTAAGATAGTCCAAACTCTGCAATTGAATAAAAGAGAATAGGTTAGGACATCAGAAATAAATTTTAGAAAAGAGTAATTCAAATAAGAATATCTTTTAAGAGATTATGAGCTCTTCTTCAGCTGCAACATTGAGACTATATTAAAAATGAAACTGTATGAAGACAGTTTAAGAAAAAAATATATTACAGAGGAGATATATAATGTTTTTAGACATGTTATTAGTGTTTATAAAAGCAAATCCAGAGAGTTCAATGTTCTCCTTTTCTTTTCCAGAGTGTTCACTGTATAATTTCTTACAATTGGTGAAGAAGTTAAATGAGCAGTATAATTTTTTTAATGTTATCTTAGAAAGATTTCATAAAACAAAGATGAAAATATTAAGAATTTTATCTCACAAAAAAATGGGAATGCGCCAAACAGAGGCAGAAATTGGATTACGATTTCCTTGAAGGAAAAAAAAAAGTATTTGCCTCTATTCGACTGAGGAGAAAACAGACTTTAGAACAACATTAAATATCATTTGGCTGAAAGATATTGTAGTTGTGAATAAATGAGATTAATCTTAGTTGCAAAAAAATTATTCCGAAGCAAGTCCAATATATATTTTAAATCTAATTCATTATTTATGCTTTTAAGGTGAGATCTTGAAATTATATTTACTTGAGAATTAGTAATCTTTCTTTAATGTACATATAAGTTTACAATTTTTTCCATAAAATTTATTTAATATACTGTTTCCACAAAGGCAATAATTTCAGTTAAAAGTAGGGATGGGCCTTCTTTTTTCTTTTCTGATAACTCAATTCATTTCCAAGAGAATTATGAATCTGGGAAGCAAAGCATCTCTGTAATTATGGGGCATTCCTCCTCTGCAAAAGGAGAGATGTAAGAGTTTTTTAAAATGCCATGAAGAAAAACATGAGAAAAATCAATGTGGTAATGAGTGATTGCATGCTGTTTTCAGGGGCTGAGTAGATCATTGTTAGGCAGGACGTGACTGTAACCAAATTCCTAGGGTTAGTCTACCTAATATGCATGGTCTCCAGTAAAACTAGAAAATGCATCTACTCCTTAGATTTGTACAGTACATTAAAGATTCCGAATATGGACACTGGAAAACATCAAGTGAAGGAAGAGAGAATCATCACACAGGAAGATAATCCAGTGATAATGGGGGACACTGTAAGTTCTCAATGGCATCACACTCCTAACTTCAGAAAACTGCTTCCTCACTGAGAAACCACAGACCTTCCAAAATAAAACAAAGTGTGCAATCAATAATGACACTTGAGAGAACTTCTGTGACACACACTTATAAAAGAAAGCTCTACAGGGAGAGTGCACTGTGCCACCCTGACCTCCAGCAGAGATTCTTCAACTTTCTACTTGTGACCCCTTTTTACCCAACAAACATTTATACAACCCTAGTTATACAGTTATACAAAATAGGCATACATAACACAGCAAATATACTGACAATAAATAACAATGAAATTTATTTTAAAACAATTCTTTGTTATCTATGGAATTTTATCACTTGTTAAAAATTAAATCAAATTTGCATACTAATAAGATGGATGTATTTATTTATTTTGCAGAGATAGTTAAGTTAGCTGAATATGTGATACCTCAGGACATAGCATCTTCACTGTCTTTTAGCATTGCTTATTTTTGTTTTGCAATAATTAATACTGAGAACACAACTTTGCATAAACACAAAACAGCAGAAGTGTATTTAGGGTAACCTCAGAAATTGTTGGAAGTTGTTTTTCTATTCCCAAAACAAAATTCTCTTCAGCAATTTTTTAGGAAACCCAATTCAGCAACACAAAAGCCAACTTTTCAAATCAAATATTCTAGCACAACACAAGATACATTAGTTTGATATATGCTGAGGAACTAATAGGAGGAAAATATTAAAACTGCATGTTTTCCATAATTAAAACACTATGTTTAGTAAAAGTAGAAAAGTTCTGTGTACAATGAAGCAGTGCAATCCAAAGCATATGATAATCTCCATCTGAGCTGAGGTGCTCAACTGTACACAGTTCAAGGTGCAAGTTATGTGTTCAGAGCCAAGGCTACAGTGGACTTGTATGATTCCGCATGGTTGAGTGCCACCAGAACCTCAGATTTATTGTGAGTTTATTTTAAATGAATTTTGTTAATTTTTTTAATTGTACTTTTGACATATTTTTGTGATGCCCACTTTTTATGGGACCCCATCTGTGATTGTACATGGCCATTGACAGAGCATCCCAAATCAGTAGTTCTTTATTGAACTTTATTTTTATAACTGAAGCAAGGACTTCCACTTCAAGCCCTGCATTGCATCACCCCTTCCTGAGAATGGACACCATCATCTTTCTATGTTATATTAGATCCAGAAACTGGAAAGAAAGAGATACTGGGCACTGGAACTGTTTCTTCTCTCCAAATTTGGTCATAGGATGTGACTCTCCATTTCAAACTCCATCTTCTTAGAATGGATCCTGTTAAAAAAAAAAAAAAAGAAGAAGAAATATTATATTTAACCATGTTAGTAATGTAAAAGTCATGTCCATGTTAAAGTTGTCCACTGGGCATCCCAGTATAGACCTATAACTGAGGAGCCAATACAGAAGAAACACTAGCTGAAGACCAGCCTGGGATAAATAATGAGGTTTGAAGAGAGCATGGATACATAGCCATACCCTGATTCAAAAACCAACTAGTTCAATGATTAATAGTCATAGTCATTAAGGAAATATTTTCCTATGTATTATAAAAATGGACTCCTTTACAACTCTTCACTATTAGCCTTTTTGTTTGCTTCCAGCAGGATAAGGAACATGCCTTCATTCTTTAAGCAAACAGCTCACCTGTCTTCAGCAATAGAATTCCTACCTAGCATGCTCTCCCCTCTTGTGATCTTTCCTTGACACATTGCAGTGTGGACCCCTCGCTCTAAATGTGCTGACAGGCACAGGCCACAATGCATTGACTGTGTCTCCACTGAATGGCATTTTATTTTGTCCAGGTACTCTGTGCCTTTCCATAGTAAATTAACAACAAAAGTAAAGTAAGCAACTGGACCTCTTCATTGTAGGGTTGATTTATTGTGTTTGTTGCAAACTAAAACAAAGCTCTAATTTCATTTTACATGATGTTTATGTTTGCATTTAACTATAACTATGCAATATGCATTGCATTTCCAAATTTACTTGCTACCAAGTAACATTATGTTTAACCAAAAAAATAACTGTGATATTTTCAACTCCTATTCAGTCTTCTACAGATGCTCACACAATGGATTCTGTTGTATTCCATCTGGTTCTCAACTCCTGTCTGAGGCTAGAATTTGGGGTCATGGCTAAGTCTAAAAGTCACAACTTCATTGCTGCTATCAAATCAACCATGGCCACAGTGAGACCTCTGCAGCCGCATATCTATAATCCCAGCACAGGGAAGCCCTGGAGAGATGGCCTAGCGGTTAAGAGTGCCGACCGCTCTTACAGAGGACCCGGGTTCGATCCCCAGCACCCACATGGCGGCCGAGAACCGTCTGAAACTCCAATTCTAGGAGAACTGCAGTTCCAGGGGAATCCAACACCCTCTTCTGACCTCCGCGGCATTGCACGACACGGGTGCACAAACTTCCATGCAGACAGTACATTCATACACATACGGAAATAAATAAAATTAAAAAAAAAAAAAAAAGATTAAACGGGGCTGGAGAGATGGCCTAGCAGTTAAGAGTACCGACTGCTCTTGCAGATGACCCGGGTTCGATCCCCAGCATCCACATGGCGGCTGAGAACTATCTTTGACTCCAGTTCCAGGGGAATCTGACGCCCTCTTCTTACCTCCGCGGCATTGCAAGACACGGGTGCACAAGCCTACATGCAGACAGTACATTTATACACATATAAATAATAAATAAATAAATAATAAATATTTAAAAAGATTAAACGTTCCAGGCTATCCTGAATCTCATAGTGAGACTCCATCTCAAAAGAGAGAGGAGAAAAGAGAGAGAAAGAGGAGAGAAGAGCAGGAGGAGGAGATAGGAGAGTAGAAAAGACTGGAGGGGAGGGAAGATAGAAGGAAGAAAAGCTAGTGAAAAAAATGTTTCAGACTGCATTTTCAGGACTAGCTTTACTTGAACTTTAAGCCCAAAGTAATGTTAAATATAGGCGAATACATGATTCTGCAGGGAAAATGGAATCAAAACCATCAGGCATTACCACTGTGCATCATTTAGATTTTTCCTTAAGAAGAATTACAGTCTCCACAGGAAACCTCTGGAAAATGTGAGTGAAACTTTGGATATCCAATTGGAAGGCCTTTTAAAAGATAAGGTAAAGTTACATGTAAAAACATTTACAAAATTTTGAAGAAAATTTCCCCGCCTCTAAAAAAGACAACTTGTATTTGAAATATATTTGATTTATAATTGTTATTACAATAATTAATTATATTTGGCTACTAATATGTAAGTCCTTAAGATGAAATTTAGAAGTTACAATTTTATTTAACATTAAAATATTATTTCCTGCTGATCCCTTTCCAAAAATTAATTATAGCTTAAACATAATTTCTACCTTGTCAAGTTATGTTAGAGTAATTAATGAGGCAAAGAAAGATTAACTAGAGCAAAAATATTATATTTTACAAAAATCATATTTTATTTATATTGATTATAGCATTCATTTTTCATAAATAATATTTATATTTCTACATTATATATATTTATTATATGGTGTTAGAATGCTACCTTTCTTATGCTGTGAAATATAATTCCAGTTGAAAAAAATTAAACAAATTTAACATTTATAAATATGTCAAATAATATGCAATCTAAAATAAAATAGCATGCTCTATCTAAAACATTTTATCATTTGTTATTTAAGTAGTTGCAATAAAATCACCAGAGAAGAATATGTAGTTGAAATCATCCACTGCATTTTCAAGATGCTCAGCCACCGGGAAATGAATGGCACATTGTGGTTATAGTGAGAAAAAAGAGTCAGAATATTTTCCTACTTCTTGAAATGGATGTGAATGAGCAGAAAAGGTGATCTTTCTAAAAACAACATCTAATCCAGTGAAGTGGATCTTCATAATTTTTGTATTAGAAGCCAACACTTGAAAAAGTGTGCAATAATTTTGTCACGTACAGGCAATATGTATTTTAACATAGACCATTTATTTCTGATAATAACAGCCTCCCTTTAGTTGCATTATTGTACAGACTGAATGATAAGAACCTTCTAGATAAACAACTGCAACCCCAAATTTTCCCTAAAATCTTCCTTCCAGTAGGTCATGCACAATTTGTGGTATTTGCTCTGTGACCATCACTAAGATCTTCTCTTGTGACATCCCTTCCAACAATTAAATGGAGCACCTGGCTTTTTAGTTATTTTAAATGTCAACACTGAACTAAATACCCGTTTTCCAGTTGGTTGTAAATATGCCATTGTTTACTGATGGATTAAAATCAAGTTTCTCCAGACTTGGTAGTGCTTCCCTTTAAGCCCAATCTTAGGAAAGCAAGGCAGAAACAGGCAGATCTCTGTGAGAGTGAGGCCAGCCTGATCTACACAGTGAATTCTAGGTGGTCTGGGACTAGTAGTCCCCTGTCAAGATATATAGACAGACAGACAGACAGACAGACAGACAGACAGACAGACAGACAGACAGATGAGTTACCTAGGTGCTGACTATGGTCATTTAACTTCTAAAGACTCATTTTCTCATTTATAATATGGAGATAACTAATTACATGTACTTTAAAAAGAAAGGTGAGGTTTTTTTTTAATTTTATTTATTTTTGTATGTGTATGAATGTACTGTCTGCATGCAGGTTTGTGCACCCCTGTTGTGCAATGCCACGGAGGTCAGAGGATGGCGTCAAATTCCCCTGGAACTGGAGTTAAAGATGGTTTTCAGCAGCCATGTGGGTGCTGGGGATTGAACCCGGGTCCTCTGCAAGAGCAGTCGGTGCTCTTAATCGCTAGGCCATCTCTCCAGCCCCATGGAAAGGTGAGTTTTGAACCAAATAATAATGAGAAATGCATCCAACAGTTCCTGACAGGTAGTAAATACTCAGTGTGTGTTTGTTGTTGTTACATGGAAAATGTCTACTGTTCCTAACAGAGTAAATGATGAACTCATTGAAATTAAAGCCACCCGGCTCCTATTTCTTGTTACTGAGAGTATGGTGCTGGTCTATATGAAGTTTTATTAGATAGAGTCAGCTAATGTACTAGGTTTCTCTTGTGACTGCATTTGAAAAAAATATGTTGTAAAATAAGTTTGGAAAAATGTAAGACAAATGTAGACAGCATTGTTGGCTTCATTAGTAGGGCACTGTCCATTAAAATTCGGCAGTAACAGCTGTGTGGTTTTCCTAGTGCCCACATGGTTATACAACCAATTGCTCCATCTACAAAAGTTCCTTTAATACATTTTTCCCTAGAATTATTTTCTTTCTGCTTAGTTTTCAACACCTTGCTACATTAGTGGTGCTCAGGGTCATTAAGGGAAAGAGTTTCTTTTCCACAACTCTTGTATCTTTTCACAGCACATCTTCCAGATTTGGAGAGGCTATGGGACACTTGCTTTTATTTATCAGCCTGGCTTAGATATTTAGTGTTGACAGATGGAGTCATTCCCTTCTTAGTTGCTTCTCAGATCCATCTGTGTGGGATTTTCTTAAAACTCAGGGCCTCTCCTATTGTTTACAAACTCTTGGATTATTTGTATGACTCTCTGGCATTAGATATTGAAAGCAGAAATCTTTATCTATGAAAAAAATCTCCTCTCCAACCTATACCATTCTCCAATCAAAATTGTAAGCTTTCAGTCAAACCAATACACTTGAAGACAAGATTTAGAGTAAGGAAATCTAAACTGCCAGAAACCCCACTACATCTCCTCTAGACAGTCCAAAGTAGACCACTATTCATCCATGGCAGAATTTTCTACAAGAGTCAGGATATTATCTGATAACCCAGACATTTGTGTAGCCCTAAATAGCTAGGCCATCTCAAGAAGTCTCTTGAGATGGGCTAGCGGTTAAGAGCACCGACCGCTCTTACAGAGGACCCGGGTTCCATCCCCAGTGCCCACATGGCGGCCGAGAACAGTCTGAAACTCCAATTCCAGGAGAACTCCAGTTCCAGGGGAGTCTGACACCCTCTTCTGACCTCCACGGCATTGCACGACACGGGTGCACAGACTTGCATGCAGACAGTACATTGATACACATACAGAAATAAATAAATGCCAGGCGTGGTGGCACACGCCTTTAATCCTAGCACTTAGGAGGCAGAGGCACGTGAATCTCTGTGAGTTCGAGGCCAGCCTGGTCTACAGAGTGAGTTCCAGGACAGCCAGAGCTACAGGGAGACCCTGTCTCAAAAAAGAAGAAAGAAAGAGAGAGAGAGAGAGAGAGAGAGAGAGAGAGAGAGAGAGAGAGAGAGAAAGAAAGAAAGAAAGAAAGAAAGAAAGAAAGAAAGAAAGAAAGAAAGAAAGAAAGAAAGAAAGAAAGAAAGAAAGAAAGAAAGAAAGTCTCTTGTGAGCTCCTGAGGAACAGATTGATGAGAGGCCAGGTGAAATCTTATAATCCACAAAATTGACAATACCACCACCCACTAACTACATTTAAAATATCTCCAAAATATTAGTCTCACATATTAGAATAGTAGTAAATGTATTGACAAAGTGGTATATGCAACTATGTTTAAGAATATCATTAAGGGGCTGGAGAGATGGCCTAGCAGTTAAGAGCGCCGACTGCTCTTGCAGAGGACCCGGGTTCGATCCCCAGCACCCACATCACCCACATGGCGGCTGAGAACCGTCTGTAACTCCAATTCCAGGAGAACTCCAGTTCCAGGGGAATCCGAGACCCTCTTCTGACCTCCGCGGCATTGCACGACACGGGTGCACAAACCTACATGCAGACAATACATTCATACACATAAATAAATGAATAAAATAAAATGTAAAAAAAGAATACCATTAATATTTCTACTTGTTCTTAGAACATTTCATGATAAAATGGAGAGTACATTTGTGTTTGTATTGCAATCAATGTGATAAACACACAAATATTTTATTTTTACATAAAACTGTTATAATGAGAATACCTTGAAGAAGAAATTTTCAAATAAATAATATTAGTCTATAGTTGTTACTAAGAGTGGGGAGTGAGGACGACCATGGCATGTGTGTGATCAGAGGACAACTTGTGACACCTGGTTCTCCCCTTCCACAAGGGTCCTGGGAATTGAACTCACATCAAAAGACTTGGTGGCTGATAGCTTTCCTTGTTATCTCACCAGCCTAAGTAAATGTTTTTAAAATAGCATTTGTGTAGCAAAGGAAAAAAATTACGTTCTTTAATAACACCCCTAATTTTCTTTGAAGCACAAAAGCAAAGATGAGGTTTTCTGAATTTCAACCGAAATAATCTACTTGATTTTCAAATTAAAGATGTGAGTAAGCTGAGAGGAGTTCACTGGCTGCTACTCTTGCCTACTTCATACCGCACTGTGTCCAGCAACCATTTCAGATAGGGATGCGACACAGGAATGGGTGTTCAGCAACAACCCAAGTCTGAAATTGGGGGTAAAACTTTTTCTTTCTCAAGAATCACATTACAATTGAAGATGAGGTTGGAAGAAGAGATTTTCTCAAACTACATTTTGTTTTATATTTTGGGTTTTGAGAAGTTTCTTTGATTTGTTTGCCCTAAGAGCTATTTGTCCACAAGTTACCATAGGAAAATAATGATTTTAGAACAAGTATCTCATGGTCCACTGCTTTTATCATTTCATCAATTTCCCATCAGAGACAAACTTACCCATACTATATCCTAAAGACTTCTATAGCAGGGCTCTATAACCTTTGCAGAACCCAAGTATCCTTGCCAATATCTATGCATGGAATGTATGTAATGCTGCAAGCCAAATGCTATACGTGGCAAGAAAAGTTGTGCTGTTTTTACGGAGAAAACACTGTGAAAAAAATCCTTCCTCCATAATTCTAGTTTCCAAGTAGGAATCTGAGAACAATACACAAGGAGCCACAGCTGAATTCATGGTCACTTGACCAAGGCACGTCTGTTTAGGAAAGCAGCAGTCCAACCAAGGATCATCTATTCTGGGGCCAAATAAAGAGAATAATTATTTAGATGACTGAAATAACCAAAACTAAGAATACATGACAAAGACCTTGGAAACTTACTGCCTTTTAACTATATAAAAATGTAACTTTTTTTTTTTTTTTGGACTTTTCAAGACAGGGTCTCCCTGTAGTCCCAGCTGTCCTGGAATTCACTCTATAGACCAGGCTGGCCTTGAACTCACAAAGATCCACCTGCTTCTGCCTTCCAAGTGCTAGGATAAAAGCTGTGCGCCACCACACCTGGCTGTTAAAATGGAGGCAGCCTGAGTAATCCACTCGGTCCTGGCACTGTGCCCCCTTCTAGCTGTGGGTCCAGGCCCACTCCTGTTCTTGCACTGCAGGTCTCTGGACCAGCTTCCTAACCCAACCCAGACTAGCTTAATCCTCTAGCATAGTTTATCAGATCCTTAACAGGCTTTCCTACTGCCACCTTGCCTCTGGCCTCCTAATCTGCCTGCCTCAGAACTGCCTACAGCCCTGATAAGTCACATCCTGCCCACTGTACCTTAATTTCCCTGTAGTCTGAGCAGCTCTTCTTTCCCCACACTCTATTCCCTTTCTAAATGTGTGCCCATGCCCCCTCCTGCCCTCCAGGTAGATCTCTGGTCTACCCTCTTAGTACAGAGCTGGCCATTGGGTCCCAATCACCTGTGCCCAGACTAGCTCAGTTCTCCAGCTTTTTTTGTTATATCCTCACTGGCTGTGGCCACCCCTGTCTTGCCCTTGGCCATCTCCTGATCTGCCTACCACAGACCTACCTACTACCCCCACCAACCCACTACCCTACAAGAACCTGAAGCACACATTAACTTTTTATACCTGAGCAAAAAGCAGCCAAGCTACAGCAACAATACAAGTGGAACCAAACTTCAACTAAACCAAGGCAGAATATAATTTCCTATCAGACCCACAATCAACAAAAATGGAAAAGACATCCGTATGCCCAAATGGCAATGAAAATGCAAATAATATGAAAAACTAAAAGAATATCCCCCCAACAAAATCCACCAGGCCTATAGAAGTGCAGTACAATGGGAATCAACCCAAGAAAACCTAGGAGGCAGAATTTAATATAACCGTAATCATGATCAAAGAAGTTAAAGAACACACAGATAAACAACTCAAAGAACTCAAAGAGGATAAGCATATATTTCTGAATGAAGATCAAAAAAACACAAATATGAGGCTGAAAAAAATAACAAAAATAATTGAAGACTTGAAAACTGAATTCACAACAGTGAAGGAACTATTGAAGAAAACCCAAGCAGAAATGAAGATGGAACGAAGAACTCAGTGAGTCAATTTGAAACAGCAGGAGAAAGTTTCACAAGCAGATTGATGGAAATGGAAAACAGAATATAAGGAATAGATGACAAACTTGAAAAACTGGACTCCTCAAGCAAAAACTATAAAAAATTAAAACATAGGAATGGAAGACACAGGAAATGTGGGACACCATGGAAAGATAAAATCTATGCATCATAAGCATACAGGAAGGAGAAAAATCACAGGTCAATGGCATTGACCAGATCTTCAACAGTATTTTAAAAGAAAACTTCCCTAAATTACAGAAAGACATACCTTTACAGATACAAGGAGTACATAAAACACCAATTAGACATGACCAGAACAGAAATACTGCACAGTATATCACAGTAAAAACTCTAAACGTATAGAACAAAGAGAGGGTACTGAAAGCTTCCAGAGAAAAACAAGTTATATATAAAGGAAAACCCATCAGAATTGCAGCTGATTTTTCACAGTAAACCATGAAAGCCGGAAGAGCATGGAACAAAGTATTTCCAGTTTGAAATGACCATGGATGGCAACCCAGACTACTTTACCCAGCAAGACTATCTTTCATAGTCAAAAGGCAGCAAAAAATTTTCCATTGAAATGAATGGCCTGAAAGAATTTGTGTCCACCAAACTAGTCCTACAGAGACTACTTGAAAGGGCTGAAAATAGGAATTACTAAACCCAACAGGTTTCTGAAAGAAAACAAAGGAAGGTATAATTATTGAAACGAAAATAGGACAAGAATGCAGGCACAATAACAGTAACAAATGCACATAAATGGCCTGAACTCCCCATTCAAAATATACATGCAAGTGAAATGAATTAAGAAATAAAATTCAACCTTTTGTTATCTTCGAGAACTTCATTCAAACTCCAAGGACAGACATTACCTAAGGGTGAAAGAGTATAAATAATTATTCCAAGCAATGGCACTAAGAAGCAACCAGATGCTGTAATCCTCATATCTGACAAAATAGACTTCAAAGTAAAACTAATCCGAAGAGATATTAGTCTAATGAAAGGAACATTTTACTAAGAAGATATTTGAATTAGTCACTTTTCTATTGCTGTGATAAAACCACAATGACCAAGGGAACTTATAAAAGGAAGAGTTTATTTGAGCTTACGATTGACTGTTCCAGGGAATTAAGAGTCCATTGTGGCAGGGAGGCATGGTGGCAGAAGCTGGAGCAGAAAGCTGAGGTTCACATCTTCCAATGAGCACAGGAAGCCAAGCTAGAGCAACTGGAGCTTGCAAGGCTTGTTGAACTCACTAAGCCCCCCACACACACACACACAGTGATGTACTTCCTCCAGCATAGCCACACCTTCTAAGATCTCCCATAACAGCGCCACCAACTGGGGACAAAATGTCTGAATACTTGAAGCCTATGGAGGTCATTCTCATTCAAACCACAACAATATTACAATGAAGAACACATATGCACCCAATTGGGATGCACCCAATTTTCATAACAACAGTACTATAGGACTGTAAAACATAGATTGACCCCACTACACGATGAGTAAGTCGCTTCAGTACCTTACCATCTCCAACTGACAGGTCAAATGGCCCAGAGTAAACAGAGAGACATCTGAATTAAATGGCATCTTACAACAAATGGGGCTAACAAACACCTACCAAATATTCCACTCAAGCACCAAATAATGTATTTTCTACTCAGCATCCCATACAAGGTTCTCTAAAATTGATCACATACTGGGCCACAAAAACCTCAACAAAAAGCTTGAAATAATTCCATACATTTCATCAGATCATAATGCAATAAAGCTTATAACAAACAATAAAAGAAGTTCTAGTAACTACACAAACTCATAGAGATTAAATAACAGTCCTCAATGATCAATGGGTCTAAGAAGAAATTAAGAAAGAAATAACAGTATTCCTGGGACTAAATGAAAATGAGAATACAATGCAAAAAAACCTCTAGAATACTTTATAACCAGTCTTAAGAGGGAAGATTGTAGGTCTAATTGTCTATATTAACAAATCAGAAAGGGCACATGTAAATGATTTAACAGTACAACTCAACCCTCTGGAAAGGCAAGAAAGAAAAAAAAAAACTTAACCTAGAAGAGAAGAAGAAATAAGAAAACTCAGAGCAGAAACCAATGAAATAGAAACAAAGAAAATAATAAAAGAGTCAATAAATCTAAGAGCTGGTCCTTTGAAAAGTTAAACAAGATAGACAAAACCTTAGACCACTTAACCAAAAGAAAAATAGCAAATCCAAATTCACAAAATCAGAGATGAAACAGACACCAAAAAATAATATAGAACATTATAAGGGAATACTTTAAAATATATATGCTATTAAAATTGAAAAAAAAAACTAAAAGAAATGAATGAGTTTCTAAAACTATGGAAACCACCAGAGTTAAACCAAGGACAGATCAACAGCTTAAACCGACCCATAATAAATAAGAAAATTAATTGAAACAGCAATATTAAACCTCCCATCAAAGTAAAAAAAAAAAAAAAAGTCCCAGCCCAGATGGATTCAAGCCATAATTCTACCAGACATGTAAAGATCTATAACCAATACTGCTTAAAACATTAGAAAAAAAAAAAAACTAGAAACAGAAGGAGAACTCCCAAACTCCTTCTATGAAGCCAGTACCACTCTAATACCAAAAGCAGGTAAAGACACACCCCCCCAAAAAAAAAGAATAGGCCCATATCCTTAATGAACATGGACACAAAGAATCTGAACAAAATACTCATACACCACATACAGACTCACTCACTATGATCAAGTTGGCTTTTTTCTATAGATTCATGGATGGTTCGATAATAAGTTATAAATGTAAGCAGGAAGATCTTTGTGAGTTCAAGGCCAGCCTAGTCTACAGAGTGAGTTCCAGGACAGCTGGGGCTACAGGGAGACCCTGTCTCAAAAAGACCAATAAATAAATAAATAAATAAATAAATAAATAAATAAATGTAATGAATCATATAAATAGGCTCAAAGACAAATAATCACCTGGTCATCTCAATAGATGCAGAAAAAAAAATTTCACAAAATCCAACATGCATTCATGTTAACAGTACTAAAGGGAATTGGACTGGAGGGAACATGACTCAATATTATTAAAACTACATACAACAAACTCATAGCCAATGTCATTCTAAATGGATAAAAACTGGAAGCATTCCCATTAAAATCAAGAACCAGACAGAGTTGCCCTCTATCTCCAATCCTTTTCAATGGCTTGTTTGAAACTCTTGCTAGAGCAAGGATAAGAGAAGAAAATTAGTACTCTTTAGAGTACTAATTAGAAAAAAGAGGTCAAATTATCCTTAGTTGCAGATGATTAAAAAATGCCAAAAATTCCACCATAAAGCTGCTATAAATTATGAATACTTCTAGCAAAATGGCAAGTTACAAAAATCAGTAGCCTTTCTATATATTAATAGCAACCAACCAATCAGAAAATGTATCCATGGAAACCATCCTACTCACAATATCATCAAAAATAAAAATAAAATAAAGCTAACCAAACACATTTAAGATCTCTACAATGAAAATTTTTAGTCTTTAAAGAAGGAGATAGAAGACCCCAGAAGATGGAAGGAACTACTGTATTCATGAATTGGTAGAATTAATATTGTGTAAATAGCAATCCTACTAAAAATGATCTATAGATTCAATGCAATGTCAATCCAATTCCCCATTACACTCTTGACAGAGCTGGAAAAAAAATCTTAAAACCGATATGGAATTATAAAAGATCCCAGATAGCAAAAGTAATTTTGGGAAGAAAAGACAATGCTGGGAGAATCATCATATCAGATCTCAAACTATATTACAGAACCATGGTCATAAAAACAGCATGACACTGCCACAAAAACAGACACATAGATCAATGGAACAGAATAAAAAATTCAAACATGAGTACATTCAATTTCAGCCACACGATATTTGACAAAGTTACCAAGAACATGCAATGAAGGAAGACAGCTTCTTCAACAAATGTTACTGGCAAAACTGGATCTCTGCTTGTAGATGAATTAACTTGGAGTGTTATCTATCACCCTGCACAAAAGTCAACTCCAAATGGATCATATCCCTCAATATAAAAATCTAAAACTCTGAGACTGCTAGAAGAAATCATAGTCAGTACCCTACAAGATATAAGTGTTGGAAAGGACTTTCTAAATTGAACATCACAAACTCAGGCATTAAATCAACGATCAACACATGAGACCTCATTAAATTACATAGCTTCTGTACAGCAAAAGAAGCAATCAAGAAAGTAAAGAAGAATCCCACTAAGCCAACAGTTGAACTTTTATCTAAAGGGTATTCAATAGCTACCTAATTTGAATCAAAGCCCTCACAATGGAAGAGAACCCATGGTTGTCAGATTTGTGGTTGGCACTGTAAATGTAGCCAAATATACATGGTTGGAGCAGTCATTAAACCCTAGAGAAATCCCTATTTTTGTCACATATCTCTAGACAAATGAAATTTTCTACTATATACTAAATACAGATCCTTGTATTTACAGACAAGTATATTGTACACCACTTATCAAAGAAGTTTCTTTCTTTTATTTTTGAAGGGCTTCTTTTCCTTTTCTTTTTTTTTATTTATTTATATATTTTTATCAAATCTAGACCCGTGTCCCCCCCATACCCCCACCCCACCAGAGCTCATGCATTCTGCCAAACATGAGAAGCTTCTTTTTCAACAAATGGAGACCATTACAGAGTTCCACAAATGGTCACACATAGACAATATATATCTGGGAGATGCCCAGCTCTAAGTGATACATCTACAGTGGAACCTCTATACCTAAGGCTCATGAAACATAAAGGAACTGGAGCCAGGGAGAATACTAATACATCCCTCAGCTCTCACTAGGGAAGCTTCCTGAAAGAAACAGAGTGCACTGCACATGGAAGGCCATAATTAGCTAAGTTTTGGAGAATAAGAGACTGCAGAGAATGTATGTCCCTGGATTAGACTCCTATATTAAACCTCACCCACTCACAGCTCAGAGACCATTGCAGAAAAGATGGCAGTAAGATTGTACTACCCAGGGTGGGTGCAGGAACATAAGGAAACAGAAGTTTTCTGGTCCCTGAGGACTTTCTCATATGAACTTGCAACGAGGATAGCAACGTGGACAGGAACCATGGCAAATCAATCAGACAAACTTCAGCAGGCCTCTACCCTAGCCAAGGAACTATTGGCAATGGATTACTTCTGGGTGAAGAAGGGTAGACTTCTGTAAGGAAGTGACTCTAGGTAGGCTGACTAAACTCCAATGAATGAACTTCTTCTGAAGGACATCCGGGTACAAATTCTTGACAGGATAGGAACTAACAAATATGACAGGATGCATGAAATTCAGTGAGGTGATATGGTGAGCATGAATGGAAGAAGGAGTATAAATTTGATTAATATCAATTCAATGAAATGTACAAAACCTCAATAAAATATTTTTTAAATAGAATGGAGGAATTGTCCATGGAAAGATAATGTTCCTTTTAGAAGCCAAATGCCATTACATGAAAATCACAGTATCAGCTTGTGATTCCTCTGTGAGCTCCAAAGAACCCCAAACACTGCAAGCTATTCCCATGTTCTTGTTTGCCCAACAAATCTAGACTACAAGACCCTGTTGGTAGTATATTGAGCCATCAAGCTGAAGCTGACTAGAATTTTCCTATTGGCTAGTAGCATTTAAAATGGTGCTGGACTTCCAGACGGTTCTCGGCCGCCATGTGGGTGCTAGGGATAGGACCCAGGTCCTCTGTAAGAGTGGTTGGCGCTCTTAATCGCTAGGCAGGAGAACTCCAGTTCCAGGGGAATCCGACACCCTCTTCTGACCTCCGCGGCATTGCACGACACGGGTGCACAGACTTGCATGCAGACAGTACATTGATACACATACATAAATAAATAAATGAATAAATGCCGGGCGTGGTGGCACACGCCTTTAATCCTAGCACTTGGGAAGCAGAGGCACGTGGATCTCTGAGAGTTCGAGGCCAGCCTGGTCTACAGAGTGAGTTCCAGGACAGCCAGAGCTACAGGGAGACCCTGTCTCAAAAAGACCAAAAAAAAAAAAAAAAATGGTGCTGGAAAGTGTTCTGGAATCCGATGGTGGAGAAAGGGTAAAAGTGGTCCTACCTACTTGTGGACCCAATGAGTTACAACGACCTTTCTGTCACGGTATGCCAACTGGTGCAATATTGGTATGACTATTATGTGTGTAACCAACTACTTTCTGATTGAATTTGAGGCCTGCTGTACTGGAAGAAACTCATGCCTTATATTGTAAACCTGGTCAAGAGCCCATGACAGGGGACATTGTAGCCTCTAGGAGAGTCTCTAGAGGAGAACCTACTAATATTTTGCTAATTGGACATGGTAGAAACCTGACATCTAAATATTTATATTTATGTCCATAGAATAGTGCTGTTTAAGCTTTCATCAGAGAAGTTTCTTTTTACGGTTCCCACTTCTTAATGAAGAGATTCACAACAGATCAAAGCACCACAAATAGGTGACTGAGGAGTGCTCAGCCCTAAATGAGACATCTATATCACCTACTGCAAGGCTCAGAGAAAATCATGTAAAATATAAAAGACTATTAGAATCAGAGGTTGGGACGGAGTGTTGTGAAATGGTTTTCTGGAGATGATAGTGCTAGCACACTCATTAACTCACTGCAGATATGGTCACCTGCACAAGACTGGATCTGTCACCATTGCATCATGCATGAAGAATAAGTTGCCCACTTTCCAGTAAATAACCATCTACCTGTGTTCATGTAAGCAACCATGACAAAACTTAGTAGGTAAAAAGGTAACAACAATGCCATCAGAGGGTTTAAAGGAGGAAGGGTTTAAGAGGAAGACTTTCAGCCGGGCATGGTGGCGCACGCCTTTAATCCTAGCACTTGGGAGGCAGAGGCGGGCAGATCTTTGTGAGTTCAAGGCCAGCCTGGTCTACTGAGTGAGTTCCAGGACAACTGAGGCTACAGGGAGACCCTGTCTCGAAAAGACCAAAAAAAAAAAAAGAGGAAGACTTTCAAAGGGAAAGAACATAGATGAGAGAGAGCTAGGGGAGGGCAAACATCCTCAAAATTCAGTGTGTATACATATGAAAAACTGAAAGTAAATAAATATTAAGAAGAGAAATTAGCTTAGATTCAGTACTTTAAATGGATTTTAAATTAGAAGACATTATCATCGGGGAGTATGGGCTAAAATACACATCTTAAATTGTGTTTCAGATCCTTTAAAAGAGGAATATACAGTGTGAAACCCTAGACCAAGAAAAAATGACATCCACCATGGGGGCTTCTGTAGGAACATCTCTCCTTTACTACATAGAGGAGCAAACAGACTCATAAAGTGTTCATTAACAGCCAGGAAGCAAAGCCATTTTTCCCTGAGGCAGTCTTAACTAATGTACTCATCTTTATTACAGAAGGTTTTAATTGAGTGATATTTTAAGAGGCAGAACAAGTTTAAATATGTTTCTCTTCTCACTAATTTAATACACATATCTATCATTATGGTTCTTGTAGATCAATGCATTACAACTATTGAGATGCAATTATTTCACAGATTCAAAAGTCTTCCTTTTTCATCTTATTAAACTGATTGGTAAGAATTCTTTCATTAGCAACAATGTATATCATACTCCTAGAGGAAATGAAACAAGGAGAATATCTCTATAAATGTATGTGCCCACCAAAAAATAAAGGGGGGAGAAAACACATAACAGAATTGCATGCATATACTGGTATATCTTAAGTAGATACTCAGATGAAGTCATTATTTTACTTGTTATTACTATAAAAGCTTACATGAAAAAATATCACAAGAACAGTACCTGATGCTTACAGTTCCCAGAATAGCTAATTAGCCCTTGAATACTCAGGGGATTACCAACATCTTGATGCCAACCAGCCACCAGCAGTGCCAGCCCATCCTTGACCCTTGGCTCTTGCCACCTGCATGTGCTGCCTGCTTTGACCAAATCCTTGACTGAGTCCAAGAAGAAGGAACATTCTCAACTCCTGTCAGGTTTATTTGACTGCCACTGAGCTATGCCATAGGTTTCTAGGCACTGTGGAGAGACTCCTGCTATGAGACAGGCCATGTAGACCTCAAAGCAGATGTTTCTCTCCCTTCATTGCCAAATGCTAAGGAAGAGAACCCACATTCGTATTTCATACTCACTACCTGCTCTATTTTTGTTTTTCTTTAAATGAGGCAATATGAAGTTAGTGGAATTCTAAATTTTATGACAAATCATATTTCTACTTTTCCTTCACCATCAGCAGCTGTGGCATGCACTGAAGAGGTGGGAGGTAAATATGAAGGGGGGGAAATGGAAAAATCAATTTTATCTCCAACAATCACAGGAAATAAGCTCTACTATGGGTTATCCTGCTTTATTGCATTGGATCTGAATCATCAAATGGAAGGTAGTTTATCTCTCTGCTTATTCATAGCACATAATTTATTACATTTCATGGTAAAGTACAGATACTGGGTGAGTCACTGAGCTGCTCATCAAGGTCCATTTAGTAAAAGATATTAGCTTCTGTTCCTTTACAGAATATAAGAAACACTTAGAGGAAAAAAAATAAGCTCTGGCTTTCTCAATATTAGTCATAATACCCCTTTTGTTGTTTGAGGGGCAGGTTTTTGTCAAAAAAAAATAGAAGCCACTGTCCTAAAAACTAAATGACTTCTAATGTCTCAGAAATTGAGCACAGAAGGAGATGAAGGTCTGTGGGCTACTTGCCCAGTAAACAAACCAGTGGAACATATTCCTCCCACAAAAACATGTAACTGGTAAAAGGTTGCTGACACTCTTGACCCATGAGCAGTAATGAGTTATTCCCCTCTCTGAGTGGATGAGGCTTTTTCCCCTGTCTTCTTGGTTTAAAAGGTACATATGGATAAGTGAAGAGACTTTGGCTCTCAAAGAAATCTTCCCTAAGGGGGTGGAGAGAACAGATACCAAGCTGAGCATTTACTCTTGACTACAGAGAGATGAGGCAAAGCATTGAGCAACTCAGAACTGTATTCCAAATGTAAGAAGTGATGTTTGTCCCCAAAGTCATATGATAAACACATGTGCTTGTAAAACAGCCCACTCCAAACCACGCACTGAAGTGAAAAGTGAGTTGAAGATGTATTTTATTTGATGAGCCATGTACAAATCGTAGTGTATGTTCACAGCCTCATTAAATATATGGCAGCCCCTTTGGAACAAACCTAACATGGTCCCCAAACTTCCTCAGTCTATTTTAGGAAACAGAACTACTGGGCAAGTTGAGCTCCAGGCCACAGACCAACCACAAGAGCCACAAGCATGGATGGATGGATAAATTTGGAAACCCATAGTGCAGAGCCTGGATGCTCCCTGCAAGCTTAGAGGCAGAGGAAAGAACAGTCACTTAGAGCAGTCCTCTGCTGGTTCATTTATGGCTTAGTTAAAGCTATAAAGCTGCTAGTACTTCTTGTTCTACACCTTAAACTCACCTATAGAGGAGAACAATTAATATAAAACTTGGCTGACAAGATAGAACCAACAGTTTTCAGCTCTGCCAATACACATGAAGAACTGTATATTCTCAGTGGCACAATAGCTCTTGACCATTGATGCCCCAGTGTTTGGCAAGGTTTCAGAGGAGATTTTCTCCAACTAGCCTGTAAGACTCTGTGTGGGGCAACAGAGTCTTACAGGCTAGTTGGAGAAAAATCTGAGGACTCAGTTCCTCTTGTAATTTTTTTCGGTGTTAGATTTTCATTGTTCTGATAATCTTTGAAAACTTAATAGAGAGTATTCTGGATCATCTGCAGGATTCCAAACTGCCATTTGATTTGTACTTCCAAACAAATTGATGCCACCTGGTATTTCTAAAGGGAAAAAAGAAATGGCTTTAATATATAAACCATGCACTTACCCCCAAATGAAGGCCAAATGCTGTCATGATTTACTGTACAAAAGAAGTTTTCACAGCAGTTCCCAAAGGGCAAATTGAAGTGAACTGAATCATCACCATAGCACAGGAAAAAGCAGCCCCAGGAGCCCCTTCCATCCAGAAGGCAACAAACACTGTTCTTTGTGGCAGGGTACCAGGCTTCCACTCCCATAACATACCCGGAACATGCATCCAGCACAAGGGAACTCCAGACACCAGCAGCAGCAAACACTCTGCAGATCAGGCTAAGCCTACTGTCATTTAGTTTGGGCAGAAGATAAGTACAACCTTTTCGCAGAGTACCAACTTATGAAATAGAAAATGTGGGCAGAAACGGATGAAACGAGAGTATTGGCAGAGGCCTTGTAGTGAAAACTAGAGCTCTCAATTTAAAAATCCAATATGCAGCAATTAAATATGTCTGAGCTCTCTCTGAAAGTACATAACCTATTCTAAGCTGAGGACATTTGAGCACCTGTTGTGCAAAGGTCGGTGAAGCATTTTAAGGAAAGCAATGCATTATAAGGAAAGTGCACACACCTAAAAAGCTAATAGAGTTAATAGAATTTGGGAGGAGCTCTTTCATAGCCTCATAGAAAACAAAACCAAAGAAACATGAGCTGAGTTAGGCTGATTTCATAGCAGATCAGTATGAGAATTATCAGTCATGAGTTACAGATTTTAACTGATGAAAGAGCAGTTTCAGATCAAAACCTGCAGTTGAGCCAGTTCCCTGGTGAGAAGTGCAGGCTCAAAGCAGACAGCAAACAGGAGAAGAATACATGTTAAACACCCATACACAATGTACAGCTATACCTTTGTTTGTTGCATATCTTAGAAAAATGGTGCTGAATTCAACCTGAATTGTGTTATTTTCAACTCATTCCCAGAAACTCACAGAATACACTCACATAAAATTTATGAAAAAAAAAACAGATAAAAATGAGGAACTCATTTTTCAATGAAAGTTTAATGTGTCTTTGAAGAGGGAGGAAAAGTGATATCTCATAACGTTACCTCAGGAGTCACAACAATTCAAAATGAAATTGTGTTTTCCACAGAAGTGTGAGGACCCGTGTTCAAATCCCCAGCTCCCTCATAAAAGCTGGGGATGCTGCTGCATGCTTATATTCCCAGAGCTGTAGCTTCCTCATCAGCCAGCCTAGCTAAATTTGTGAGCTCTAAATTTAAAGACTTTTCTCAAAAATTGAGGGGGAACGAGACTGGGGAGGACACTCAACATCAGTCTCTGCTTCCACATGCACATACACACATGCACACACACACAAACACAACACTGAACTTTTGAGAGATGTGTGGTTTTGTTAGCCACTGGCATAGCCCAGATGCACAGACATATTAATAAGAAGACATATTTAAAGTTTCCATTTCATTTAAGCTTAATTTATAAGTCATCAGGGATATACCAACTGCTTCAGCTGTTTTGAGATCTGTGCCTCACCTCAGCCTGGGAAGCTGGGTCTGCTGCATCCAAAGAGCCCCAGACCACTGGATGAATATAGCTTTCAGCTGAAAACTTGAAACCCAGGAAAGCAAGTTTCAGCACAAAACTGAAATGTAAGTTTCAAAGTGGATTCTATCTAGTGGGGTATTGAGGGGGAAGCACTGTTAGAATGTATCCAAATTTGGTGGCTTCTAAGATTCATTAAGTTGGCAATGAGAAATGGCGTGTAACTTTAACCTAGCCCCACCCAAATTCAAGGTTGCATTATCACTTAAATTCAGAGTCCTGTAATAGCTACCTAGAAAGGATGATCAAGGTACATTATAAAAAATTCACTACTAATTGCAGTTTATGTTAGTCCTGGGCAAGAATTCTGCCTTCTGGAAGGTTACCCAAACCCAATTCTGGACCCTTGGAGAGTACTCTGTTTTATTTGTTGTTCTATCTTATCATCTGCTTTCTCCCAGAATTCCCTGTGCTTGGGAAATATCTTTTGGGTCTCCTTTTGTTTTGTAGTATGGGTGCTGAGTTTTGTGAAAAAGAGATGATGGGGTATATACCCCATCAAAAGTATATATATATATATATATATATATATATAAAATTTCCTTTTGAATTCTTTAAAAATAAAAATCTTATAATTTCACTTCCCCAGGTAGTGAGAGAAACCAGGAAGAAATTACTATAATAATGGAATTAATGTTTAAGTTAGATTGTTAAAAGGAGAGGGGACTTGGGCACTATAAAAGGTCATGAATTAATATGCAATAATATTTATAGTATTTATTCCCTAGATTGAAAAATATTAGAAATTCATTTTTTAATCTGAAATAAATTTTCAGCTTACTATAAAGTAAATTATTTAAAGCAAAATTAAATATTAGCCATTAGGTTTGTTTCATTTTCTTTATATTTCATTCATCTCACCTCTTTCTTGAAATCTCATTCCATAAGCATGTTTTATTAATGATCTATTAATAAGCATTCACTTAAAACATGACTGATTAAAAAGTAGACCTAATTTTAAGTAAGTGTTCTGAAAATGTTCCATTTATTGAATTCATTGAGGTTTAAGCTCCCATTTGTATAGCTGGAGGGTAAATTACAGATACTCATGCTTGTTTTATCATTATAATGAAAGCAGAACTCATATTTGCAACACTAATTAAAATTCTGTTCTGACCCATATAACTACACAACCTCTCTCCTAAATAAATTATTTTTAAATCTTTATATGAAATTTACTATGTATGTGCATGATAATGAAAGAATCTATCTTTAGTATAACATAATCAAGGTTAAGAAAAGTAGAAATTAAGTTCAGACTTTTTAATACTGCAGGGTACATTTTTAGTACTCTACAGAGAGAATTAGTCACACAATTCCCATTAACTTTAATGGAACCTGTATGGGCAAACTATATGCTGAAATTCTTAAGAAGTTAATGTCAGTAGAGTTTACTAGCTCCATTTTTTTTTTCCTATTTGGACTTGTACTTTGGGCTACTTTTACTTTCTCATGGTCCACTGGGAAAACCAGTCAATAAAAATGATTAATATAAATGTTTTTCATGTTTTATAAGCTCACATTTTTTGTACATCTGCCAAGAAGTTAAAACTCTTCAAATGATGCTTACAGCATTTTTTAAAAATTCAATTAGCAATCAAATTCAACTAAAAGTCAGATTTAAATAGAAAATTATGTTTTATACATCCCACTGCATATTTATATTTCATAGTCACATTCACTACTAGTTAGAAATTCAAGGACTTTGTAAATGGTTTTAAATAATAAATATTGGCATTGAATGACTTTGGTTTATCATTCTTGATTATATTTGCAGAGAAATATATTTGAAACTCTACGTATTGCTTTTGTTAACGTATTATATAGCACACTCTTGTGCTATTGAGAAAGCATTAGACTGCTAATTAAAAATAAAACCTCCGGGGCTGGAGAGATGGACTAATGGTTAAGAGCGCCAACTGCTCTTGCATAGGACCCAGGTTCAATCCCCAGCACCCCCATGGCCGCTGAAAACTGTCTTTAACTCCAGTTCCAGGGGAATCCAACACCCTCTTCTGACCTCCACGGCATTGCACCACACTGGTGCACAAACCAACATACAGACAGTACATTCATACACATACAAAAATAAATAAAATTAAAAAAAAAAAACTTCCTCCACTGGATATGCACACACCAAAGTGCATTTGGAGACACATACCTTGCTCAATAGCCATAGTATATATGAGAGAGTATAGGAAAGCTGGCAGGGGTGTTAAGATGGGTGCAGTTAGGGGAGAGGGTCTAAACATAATCAAAGTATATTGTATGAAATTACCAAAAGGGCCTGGAGAGATGGCTCAGCGTTTAAGAGCACTGACTGCTCTTGTAGAGGACACGGGTTTGATTCCCAGCACCCACATGGTGGCTAAGAACCATCTCTTAACTCCAGTTCCAGGGGGGATCTGACACCCTCTTCTGACCTCCGCAGCATGGCACAACACTGGTCCTCTGACCTACATGCAGACAGTACATTCATACACATAAAAAAATAATAATTAAAAAAATAAAAAAGAAACTAGCAAAAAAATCTATAAAAATTAAAAGAAAACTTATTAATAAGAGTCAAAGGAAACTGGGTTTTCTACAGTTGTGAATTTAAGCCCATGATGACTTGGTGAGGTTATAATTCTTGACAAATTTAGTGAAAGCACTTTATATTTCCCTCAATAAAGGAAATACAAAGAGAAATTGGAAAGGAATCTTCTGTCAACTCAACCAAGATATTCATAGTATAATTAACTTTGGAAGCAACTAAGCAACAATTTTGTGTTTTCACATTCAAAGAGACCTATCCACATTTAGAACTGCAGGAAACTAACCATTTAAAACGTTAGTATTATTTATAAAAAGGAAGAGAACCAAAAAAAAAAAAAAAAAAACGATGGTGTGGTGGGGGAGGATCCGGGGCATGTTGGCTTGCCTTTAATCCCAGCACTCAGGAGGCAAGGGGATCTCTGTGAGTTCAAGGCAGGCCTGGTCTACCTACTGAATTCCAGGAAAGCTGGAGCTACAGGGAGACCCTGTCTCAAAAAGACCCTCCCCAAAAAGAAAAAGGAAGTTGAGGAGGAGGAGGAGGAGGAGGAGGAGGAGGAGGAGGAGGAAGAGGAGGAGGATAGGAAATCTTATGTAACTTAAGAGAACTTTTGGTTTTCCTTACTATGATATCTAAACAACCAAAATTGGATTTATCAAAAAATACAGTCATAGTTTGATTAGGAATGTAAAGTAGACATTAATGAAGAAAAGAATTTAAAAAATATGGGTGCCCTAAGGGACACATCTACAATGCAACCTTTAGACTCAAGGAACATAGCAGAACAAGGGACAGAAAGAATATTAGTGCATCTCTCAACTCTCACCAGTGAAATACCTCAAGCAACAGATGGTGCTTAGCCCAGGAAGTTACAACTGGCCAAAGTGCAGAGAATAAGACTCTGAAGAGTACTTATCCCTGAATAGGACACCTGTATCAAACCTCTGCCACCCAAGGCTCAGGGACCATTGATCGAGAAGGGTGGAGGTGAAAAGTTTGTAAGATCCAGAGGAGGTTGATGACCACAAAGAAACAGTTTCCCAGACAGTTTGGACGCTATTCATATGAACTTACAGCAATGGTAACACTATGCAAGCTCGAGCCAGACAAAGAACCTAGTATAGAAGTGCTAAAGTAGATTAAAAAGTCTCAATCTTAGCTTGGGAACTATTGAAAACCTATAACTACTGGGGAGGAAAAGTTGGTCTTCATTAAGGGAGTGATAGGTTGACCAGGCTCCCAGTGGATGAGCACACTGAAGGACATTAGGGAACACAAACTTGGCTTGACAGATTATAGTGTATATGGCAGAGTGGATGAAACCCAGCAGCGGGATATAAGAAAGGTGCAGGTAAGTGATGGGGCCTTAATATGATCAAAATATATTGTATGCAATTTACAAAAAAATTTGATTAAAACCAAAAATATGGCACTAGTAATTTACATAATTTATTTTATGTTGAACAATCATTAGCGAATTTGTCTTGTTATATAAGAGAATTTTAGTCGAGGGCTAGAGAGATGGCTCAGTGAGTCAAGTGCTTAATCTGTTACTAATTAAATTCATTGTTTCACCAAGCTGTACTTGTGTAGAACTGTTCCACGTTTCTTTCTTTGATGACTTACCTGCAGTGAAGAAGTCTGTGCAATATCCTACTGTGATATTTCTTAGCTTTGGAAAATGTTTTAAAATAATGAATAAAAATGTGAGATTTCTGCCAACTTCGATATAAGATTTACTGGGAAGAGATGAAAGAGGAGAGGGAGAGATGGAGGAGAGGATGAGGAAGGGAGGAAGGAAGGAAGGAAGGAAGGAAGGAAGGAAGGAAGGAAGGAAGGAAGGAAGGAAGGAAGGAAGGAAGGAAGGAAAAAGGAAGGAAGGAAAAAAAACAAAAAGAAGTGAGTGAGAAGAAATAAATTTCAACTGAGAATGAAGAAGAGATTTTACATAGTTTCTCTTTCACATCGTTGGAATCCCCATTTCATTCCTTGAAATGAAATGTAAAGAGATTTCAATAATAAGGTTTTATCCAGCCATCAATTTTGTGCATCTCTCTCAAATGCCATCCACAAATTCATGGACCAAATCATGTGGGATTCTTTGTGAGATCTGTGTTATGAGTTTGCCAGCTTTCAAAGATATTTGAAAGATATTTGCTTTCAGTGGCATTCTGAAGTATCTGACTGTTCTTGTTTTCTGTGTCCCCTTCAAATTCCAAGTGCTAAAACTCAGTGGATCTGGTAACAGTAATGGAGTTGGGGCTTCAGAAGTGTTTGGAACACAGGGCAGAAACTACCTGCCTGGGACTACACTTCCTCATAAGATCCTGTTCAAAGTATTCCTTCACTTTCCCTTAAATTTTCTGTCACTTGACTATGCTGTACTCTTTTTGGCTAGAGGATGATGCATACAGCATTCAAAATTCCATCTTGGTAGCAGAGTATTGACCCTCACCAGACAAGAAGCCTCTTGATGCATGGGCATGGACTTCCCAGACTGCAGAACCATGAGAAATAACTGCATGTTCTTTATGTATTGTGCAGCCTGGGGTATTTTGTTATAGCAGCATAAATGGAAGAAGACACTGACTTTGGCAATTTGGAGCCTTTGGAGTTTGTCCTCGTGTCATAAAAGAAGTTCAAAGACTGAAAAATCCAAGACCAAATGAAAAAATCCAGACAAGGTTTATGGGTGAGGAATATTTTCCATAGCGAAATTGATGCTGCTCTATGGTTATTTCTCATTCTGAGTGATTTTCATCTGTAGAGAACAAAAGAGTCTGAAAGACAAGGTGGAATGAGAATTTGGCTGCTTGTAATTCTATGAAATTACACTGGCTGTCTTGTCTTCAATGTCAGACAGTGAAACTGTTTCCTCTAACTAGAAAAAGAGATGCTTGGTGCTTTTGTCTTTCATTTTTTCTGAATGCATAATTTATGTACAGCCCATTTATTACTAACCATGAAGTATTGTACCTGGAAATCTGCTCTCAAAAGAACAGAATATACAAAATCAAAATGAATAGTTTCAGAAGGAAGTTATGACTCATATAAAAGGGTTGCCTTATTCCATTCTCTCTGAAAATATTAGATAAAAATCACACTAAAATTATCCAAATGTTAAAAACAGCATCTATAGAAATTAAAGAAGAATTTCACATCTTTTGATTTTCTTGCTTACTAATCAATCTCAAGGAAATCAATGCTAACATCTTAATCTAGGAAAGAAAATACCCCAATAAAGTACCATATCTTGTAACTTCTTGAGGCCAAGAGATAAATTATTTTGATATGTTTCACTTGCCCAACAAAATAATACACTATTACAATGATGATAAAGTATGTAATGTCTAATAATTCTGAAGCAATTCATATCTGTGAGAAATGTGCTAAGCACTTTGTACAGTGCTGTATCTTTTCAACAATCTAAGCAAATTACTTTTATAATTTCATGTTTACAGTGAAAATAGGTTAAACATTTGCCAAATGATAAGAGCTGAGATTTGAATTTAGGTGTCTGCAGACATTATTTTCTTATTTATCAACACTAGTGCCACTTTCTTTTGTTTATGATAGAATTATAAAATTACATTTAAATTAGTTTGAAATGTTGCCAGACTTAGCCACTTTGATGTACCCCATTAAGAAAATTTAAACTAGTCAGCTAAAGATTCAGGGTAACAAAAATTTTAGTTGATGGATTAATCCTTTGTGGAAGTCTTGTTCTAAAGAATATTTTAACACTGTTCCAGTCCAATTACAGATGTGGGCCCAGACTAACACATCTGTATACAGAAAGGCAATTTTATTTAATGACAGCTACACAATGGTCATTTCCAGAATAAATTTTTAATCCAATTCTACCATTTATTTCTGCTTTCCTATTTGTAATTTGGTCATACTGGATTAACTTTATGTAGTGGTAGACAAACAATATGCTCCTTACAAAGACAGCTGATGGTCATGACCTGTCTCCTTTCCTTGAATATGGATGCACCTAGGATAGCTTTTAGCCAGCTGTACATGCCAAAACTGATGGGATGTACATGACTGTGCAGGCAATAGGGCCTCCATTGTTTTTTATTTACCCTCTTCTGTGAAGAAATCATCAGTAGTAGAAGAGTCATAGGGCAGGGAACTAAGTTAACTTCAAGCAATAGCCTTCAGTGTTCTACAGCTAATAACCAGAAAAATAAATATGAGAACTTTTCTCCTAACAACACAAGAACTGATGGACAGCAAATATCCAAGTGCATTCCTAAGTAGTCCTTTCCAAGGTGGGCATTCAGATGAAGCAGACTGCCATCTTGGCTGCAAGCTTTCAAAGGGCTTGTCCATTATCAGACACCCGAGTCAAAGAATTGTTAGCTAGTGAATGTCTACTGCTTTTAGCCAGTACAGAAACAATTCTTTTATATACAAAATAAATGAGCAGGTGCTGTCTTGATTTGGCAAGGATCTAGCACTAAATTTCAGTATTGTCAAACCAAGTAAGATTTAGCTAGCAAAGCTGTGGTTTTCATATATATATATATATATGAATGATAGAGATAAGAATATATTTTTTACTATTTATATGTTTATGAGTGTGTTGCCTGCATGTATATCAGTACACCCCCATCATGCCATAACTTCAAATATCAGAAGACAGCATTGGGTACCTCTGAACTGGAGTAGTGGATGATTGTCAGCCATAATGTGGGTGCTGGGAATTGAACTTGGGTCCTCTGCAAGAGCATTCTGTGCTCTTAACCCTGAACCATTTCTCCAGCCCTTTTTTTTTTTTTTTTTTTTTGTATGTTATGAATGTACTGTCTGCATGCAGGTCTGTGCATGCACCCGTGTCGTGCAATGCCGCGGAGGTCAGAAGAGGGTGTCGGTTCCCCTGGAACTGGAGTTCTCCTGGAATTGGGATTACAGACAGTTGCTTATAGCCGCCCATGTGGGTGCTGGGGATCGAACAACCGGGTCCTCTGTAAGGAGTCGGTGCTTTAACCGCTAGGCTATCTCTCCAGCCCCTCTCCAGCCCTTTTTATGCAATACATAAACCTAAATGAAAATCTCTGGTGGAGTAAATGAATAAATTTATTTTCTATAAACAGTTAGTAAAAAAGTAAAACCTAATCATAGGATTCAAGGATTATAATGGTTTAAAATTTTTTCCCTGATCTTAAAAACACTGGCTCATTGTTTTATTTGTGTGCATGTACAGCATAAGGTTGCAGCAAAAAAAAAAAAAAAAAAAAAAGGCTTTGGCTGGAATTTCTGCAAAAGAAGAGAAAAGTTATTTGGCCTCCAGAAATTAATATGTATGATATGTGTGATTAGGATTATAATATCTTTCTGTTAAACCCAATGCTAAGAATCATATTTCTGTATTTAAGCTTATTAAAAATAACATTTGTTTATTTTACTACATTTTTAATGTTAAAAACTCTACATCACATTTGAGTGATACTTTAACCCTATGTCATTCAGGCATTCCAAGGGGTCTTGTCAAAAATTTTCAAGCCAATTAAGTAAAAAAAAAAAAAATATGTGAATGAGAATGCAAAATGAAAATGCTGACCTCCTTTGAAACATAAATATGCACAAAATGGAGGTAAAATAAAGCTATTGCTATAATCTCCATTTGTCATAGACAACAGAATCACGGATAGAGCCAGGGTGTGGTGGCACAGCCTTTAATCCTAGCACCAGGAAGCAGAGGAAGGCTGATCTTTGTGAGTTCCAGGACACTTGGGGCTACAGGGAGACCTGTCTCGGAAAAAAAAAAAAAAAAAAAAAAAAAAAAAAAAAACAGAAAAAAATCAACCGATAAATACTCTTTAAACAATCATCGATACCCTATAAAAACCAAATTGTTTTATTTGTAGACATGAATTTTGACTGATTAATTATAAATAGAACAGATCTGGGGCCGGGCGTGGTGGCCACGCCTTTAATCCCGCACTTGGGAGCAGAGGCAGGCGGATCTTTGTGAGTTCAAGGCCACCTGGTCTACAGAGTGAGTTCCAGGACAGCTGAGGCTACAGGGAGACCCTGTCTCAAAAAACTAAAAAAAAAAAAAAAAAAAAAAAAGAAAGAAAAAAAAAATAGAACAGATCTTACATTAATAAAATATAAAATCAGGGCTGAAGAGATGGTTCAGTGAGTAAGAGTCTTGATGCACAAGCCTGATGATGTAAGTTGGGATCCTGGAACCCACATAAAAGCCAAAAGCAGTAGGCCAAGCATCTGTAAATCCGACATTCCTCCATGGAGGAGATTAAAGGCAGAATCTCCAGAGCTGGGAAGGCCAGCTAACCTGACTAAGGCAAGGATGAAGATAACCTGTCTCAGACAAGGTAGAAATCGAGCATTGATATCTGATCATTAACTTGTCATCTCCACCACACACTGTGGCAACGGCCCCAGACACACACACAAACAGATAATTGATCTATTTGCTTCATCTTGTGGGTGAAGATATTGAAATACAGAGAGGGACTAATCCTAAGATAATAAATAACAGGACTTTCTTGTGTTGGGAATTCATAGAAACTCAGCAACTCAAAGAGTCACAAAGGTAGGGCTTACCAGTTATCTGCTGGAATCTAATCTGAGATTATCAGGATGCAGCTATGAAAACCAATAGCTAGCCGGGCGTGGTGGTGCATGCCTTTAATCCTAGCACTCAGGAGGCAGAAGGAGGCGGATCTTTGTGAGTTCAAGGCCAGCCTGGTCTAAAGAGTGAGTTCCAGTACAGCTGGGACTACAGGGAGACCTTGTCTCGAAAAGACCAAAAAAATAAGAAAACCGATAGCTTATATGTGTAATTTTTTGTTTACTAATAAACCATGCATACCAATTTATGATTAATAAGAGAAAACCTGAATAAGGAATGTTCCAAAAGAAAAGAAGAATTTCAGGAAATCAAAATTTTAGAGAATCTTTTTCACCATTTTAGAAAAGGGAAGAACTATTAAATTGTTAAAAGTAAATAGTGTGACTCAAAAATGTTCATGGAATTTGAAGCATTGATTTTTATGCATTGGAGGAGTATAGTTACCATTCATCGCTCCCATCATAGATGAGAATCATAAGGTAATCAATATTGAACTTAGAAACAAAGTAATATTTAACATTCAAAGATTAATTTTAGATCATTGATAACAAATAAAAGTTTAGATTTTATTTCTAGTATTTATGAAGTATTTTAAAGACTACATTATCACCAGATGTTTTGTGTACTATATTATAATGAAAGAGAGTAGAAAAATAATAGTAATTTTGTTAATTTCAGAAAAATTCAACAAATATTGTCCAACTTCAGTGTTTATCCACATGTAAAACTAAATGTGTTTTAGTTTTATTCACTGTAGAATGCATTCTATTTTTAACTATGTAAAAGCAAATGAATAAAAATAGACATAAACCATAAGATGAATCTCTTATATTCTCAGTGAAACTTTTAGAATACAAAAGCAGTTGGGGAAACTGAAAAATTGCATCTGACTACTACATAAAACTCCACAAAAAGAACTCATGAAACAGCCTGTTTTATAAGTGCACAATGGGGCAACGGCGGATGTAGAAAAGTTTTTTAATTGGATAAGTTGTGGCTTCTGGGAAACTTTTATTGTTTGGAGTGTGTGAACTTTGGAGGTCTGTAGAGTGCCGTGGTGTTCTTTCTCAGTATGACTGTGTATGTATGTGTATAGATAATTGCCATGTCTTGTACTGGGGATATGAACTGTGTAAAATTACTGTAGGAAGTTGTAAATGATGTATGAAATGAGAAATCTTTGCCCACTGGCAGTACACGGATAGAACAGATAGCGATGCACAATCTCCTCTCTGTCATTTGTCATAGTGCTCATCTTATAAAAGGCAGAACATATCAATAAACCCGAGTGTCAAACATGCATACTAAACAACACATTGCTCTGCTCCTTTTGAAGATCCTGTTTCTTTCTTGAAAACCAGTTAATGAAAATCACGGTATCCAAGGTTCATGTAAAGATTTTAATTGCACATCTAAAAATATTAAATACAGAAAATTCAAATAAAACTGTACAAATCTGTCTTTATTCTTAAACTCATTATTGCTAAGTTTCTAGGCTTGCCCTCCAAACTAAGTCTGTGAGTACATGTGTGCAGGGTTTGTGTATGATTACCATACAATCATTTAAAAATATCTCCGGAATGCATTTTTATTTTGGACTTTGATATTGGAAAGATGTGAGCTCTCACCCATCACTGATGGACACAAGGAACAGAAGCAGCGACAGCTTCCTTTAAAACTAGCTTTAATCGAAAACTCTTGTGTTGTCTTCTCATTGCAATTCTCATGACAATTCTCAAATCAAATATTTGTTCACACCATAGAGCTATTACAATTTATACATATCTAATGCCATCTTGCCACAAAATATCCCACTTCCAGAAAATGTATGAAAACAAATAAAAGGACAAATAAGAGTGTCCCCTAGGTTTCTGTTTGGTCATGGAGAAACTTGAAAGACACCACTATGTCATAACAACTGAAAGAAAGACATAAAAAGTTTCTATCTGTGAGGGAAATTATAACACAGGGCAAATCTCTATCAGCAAAACTGGAGAAATGGATAGTAAACACATAGAATTCCCAGTTACAGGAGCAAGAACCCATAAAAAAAGCCTCTTGGACACAGTGGTGGGGTGGGTGATATGAACTGTAATAGAAATACCATAACTTCAATGAGGAGCTCACTGAAATCACCCTCTGGAGGATCCCATCCAAAGGTGATGCCCACACTTCCTTCAGTTTTACCATCTGTGATTCAACTTAGTTCTCACCGGGAATTTCAAAACCCCTTAATTATACCAACAGTAGGAAAAGGAACCATTTTTTTTAATATACCACGTTATTTTCTTCTAAAAAGGCATGCTATCAATAGAAAACTTTGCCAGTATGCAAACTACTAGAGTTTCCTCACAGCCAAAAGCCCTGGTGATAAGAAATGTGGAAGAGTAAGACCCAGTTCCTGCCCTACCTGAAGGGGATGGAGACTACTAGGAAGCCTGTGTGGAGTTCACAGCCCAGGCACAGGATCACCAAAGGACTGAGACCGAGGGGACCATCCCAGTTAACTTTGACTATCAACTTGACCCATCCTAGAGTCAGGTGAATATGGAATCTGAATTGCAGAATTTCCCAGGTGGGATTGGTGCGTCGGCATGTCTTGTGGTAGTTGAATACCATGCCTCCTCTGGTTTATGCAGCTATCCAGACTGCAGTGGGAAGGATCATTACCTGGGCAGGTAGTCCTGGGCTCTACAAAAAAGCTAGCTAAGCATGGGCCTGTGAGAAAACCTGCAAGTAACATTCCTCCATGGTTTCTGTTTCCAGTTCCTGATTGAGTTCCTGCCCTGATTTCCCTTAATAATGGATTGTAACCAGTGAGCTGAAATAAACCCTTTCCTTGCATAGTTGCTTTGGTATGAGTGTTTCAGCACAGTAAGGAAAAGGGAACTAGAACAGAGACCTATTCATAGGACAGCAGAATTTTCCCACATTGTACTGCCACATGGCTGAAAGAATTATTTACAGTCATTCTTTCTATCCATTACATACCTGGCAGTCAAGATAAAGACATAAAGTGTAGTAAAAAGAAAAAAAAATTTACAGCATAAAAAATACTACAAGAATTGGAACAGGACTCATATATGAAAAGAATGTTTGAGACCTATTAAGACTAACAACTTAAAATAAATAGGAGTAAAATACTGAGTACTTTAATGGCTAAAGTAGATAGTGAGCTAGAACAATAGGCAGCGCACAAGACAAAAAGTTGTTGTGCACAGATGCAGAAATTCAAAGAAAAAGTCAAAATGCAATGCTAGACATCAAAAACACTGACAGAGAAGCTTTTGTTGGGCTTATTGGTGATAGGGATGTCTAAGAAAATAATCTCTATGTTTAAAATTATCTAATGGAAACCTCCACAACTAAAAAGCAAGTAAGGGGAAATAGACCAAAAGAAGAAAATAAATAAACACAGACAATCATTTTCATATAATAAAAAATACAAATAAGAAAAATGAAATAAAGAGGAATCAACTAATATAGGAAAAGAGATTTTTAAAATTGATTTACTTTTCCTCACAAACCATTAAAAAAGGAATATAAGTAATATTTAAAGTGTGAAGAGAAAAGTAACACCCAACTGCAATTCTGGAGTGAGAAAAATCATCACTCAAAAGTGAAATAAATTGTTGAACAAGGGAAGTAGAGGGCCGAGGCGATGGCTCACCAGGTAAGAGTACTTGCCCTGAAAGCATAAGGACCTGAGTTCAAACCCCAAGCACCCACAATCACAACTGGACTTGGCTCCACACATGCCTACAAGCCCAGCACTATGAGGGCAGAGTCAAGATCATCATTGGGGCTTGTGGCCACCAGCATAGCTTCATATCCAGAGGAAGAGTCTGTCCCAAGGGAATTAGAAAAGAGTCATAAGAGCCCCCAAGCTCCTCCTCTGACTCCTGCATTGCACATAGGTACACATACACCATGCACACACATATGTACCACACACACTCATATACATATATATATATATATGTATAGATATATATGTGTGTGTGTGTGCACATAGAAAAAAATGTAGAAATAAAAACTTACAAAAAAATTAAATTATATCCAGTATACCTGCCTTGAACAATGGTTAAAATTCTTTTTTTTTTTTTATTTCTGTATGTGTATGAATGTACTGTCTGCATGCAGGTCTGTGCACCCATGTCGTGCAATGCCGCGGAGGTCAGAAGAGGGTCTCGGATTCCCCTGGAGCTGGAGTTCTCCTGGAATTGGAGCTTCAGACGGCTCTCGGCCGCCATGTGGGTGCTGGGGATCGAACCCGGGTCCTCTGTAAGAGCGGTCGGCGCTCTTAACCGCTAGGCCATCTCTCCAGCCCAAAATTCTTTAGATAAATGGAAAGCATATAGACCATAAACTAATCTACATCCAGAAGGAAAGAACGCTAGAAGAATAAAGAGTGAAGACAAATAAAACAGTTCCTTAGCCTTAATTGATGTGTTGAATGTCATTCTGTTCAAAATAATAAGGATGAAATTACATTCAATTATATGTGTGTCCATATACATGTATACTTATATATAACTAAAACAATTGAGAGCAATGGTATAAGAGAGACAAGGAAAAGTTTAAGGTCATTTTGACACTATAGTATATCTGTAGCACCCCTGGAGCAGTATACTGTTATGTGTAAGTACATTTTGATTAATTCCAAATATGCATGGAAGCTAGAAAAAATATAACAAGAGATATAATATTTGATCTTATAAAATGCTTAATTAAAACCACAAGCATTCAAATCCATAATTAAAATTATAAAAAATAGTGGAGACACCAGCTGTAAAACCTATGAACCACAACAATGATTTGCCCAGCAAAACATCTCCTTTGGTGCAATAGTGGCATTTTTGTCTTGTAGATAATCACCAGCAGTCTAATTAGACTTAAGACCCATTCAACGGGGGGAATCCATGCACGGTACTAAGAACATAGCCAAGAAATAATGGTTGGAGAGGTCATAGACCCTAGAGAAGAACCTACTGCCACTTTGCTAGACCAATGTAATTTCTACTATATTCTAAATCTGTATGCATACAATCACAAACAAGTTTACCTCTCAACACTAAGCAATGAAGCTTCTTTTTTTAACAAGTGGAGACTATGCCAAAGCTCCACAACTGATAAAATTACAGACAGTTCTGTGCTGTTTTTTTTTTTTTTTTCTCTTTGTGCTTACATGGGTCTTGTGGATACTGATACCATTGTTGTAGGTTCAAGACCTTGAAATTCTCTAAGAATTGGTTAATTATTGGGATTTTTTGTCTTTTTGAGACAGGGTCTCCCTACAGCCCTAGCTGTCCTGGAACCAACTTTGTACACCAGACTTGCCTTGGCCTTACAGAGATCCACCTGCCTCTGCCTTCTGAATGCTAGGATTAAAGGTGTGTGCCACCACAACCGACATTAATTTTTAGTTTTAAAGGCAATCATGGGGCTGTGAAATAGCCTAGTGGCAGAGTGCTTGACTTGCAAATGCAAGATCCTGTGTTCAAGCATGCCAAGTACACAAAATGATAGATAGTTAGATGATAGATAGATGATTGATAGATAGATAGATAGATAGAAGATAGGTAGAGAGATGATAGATAAGGTGATAGATAATAGATAGATATGATAGACAGATGATAGATATGATAGAGAAGGTAGATGATAGATAGATGATAGATAGATAGATGGATATGATAGAGAAGATAGATAGATGATAGATGATAGATAGATAGATAGATAGATGATAGATAGATAGAGTAAAGATGATAGATAGATAGATAGATAGATGATAGATAGATAGATGATAGATAACAATAAATAATGAAGAAAAGAAAAAGAAGGCAGACCTCACTCTTCAATATGGCTTTTCTAAATCATGATGGAAATCCTTACTAATGCAATAAAACAAGGTAAGGAAATACAGAATGAAAAAAATGAATTTTTTTAAGATCTCAGAAGTAATAACTATAGCAAACCTTCAGGATACAAAGTAAATGTACAAGGTCAATATTTTTATATTAACAATGTGCAGATAGCATTTGAAAATAAAAACAGGGGCTGGAGAGATGGCTTAGTGGTTTAGAGTGCTGACTGGTCTTGCAGAGGACCCGGGTTCAATCCCCAGCACCCACATGGCAGCTGAGAACCGTCTTTAACTCCAGTTCCAGGGTTTCCGATGCCCTCTTCTGACCTCTGTGGCATTGCACGACATGGGTGCACAAACCTGCATGCAGACAGTACATTCATACACATACAAGAATAAAATAAAAATAAAAATAAAAATAAAACTCTGTTTATACTTACAAACCTAAAAAATGGAATATATTGGAATACACTTAACAAAGCTCTTTAGAGAAAAAGCTAAAAATGTTTATAAAAGAATCAAAGAATTGGTGAAGTAAATGTTCTGTGTCTATAGATATGTTCTGTGTATATAAATACGTCTATAGAAAGACATATTTAGAAAGATGCCTATTTTCTATTTTAATCTATAAAATTAATAGAATTCCAATTTAAATCCCAATCATTAATTTTGTGGCAATCTACAAACAAGTTAAAGTCCCAGAAAGTTATTCTTCTACTAGTAATAAGTTCTACCAAATTATTTTATGGTTTCAGGGAGAGGTAAAATACCCTGATGAGCCAATGCAATATTATTGAAGAAAAACAAAGGAATCACGATACCTAATTTGCAGGCTTACTACAGAGCTATAGATATCAAGACAGTGTGCTATTGGCTTATGGCTACATGCCAATACTGTAGGGAATATGACAATGAGCTCAGAGTAGACTCACATAAATATGCACGTTGAAAATCAATGAATAAAAACAAACTCATCAGAGTATCTTGCTGAAAAATGGCAGCTGAAATGAAGAAGGTCCTCCTCTTGTCTAACAAAGCAGAACATTGGCATGCTATGGTCAATGTAGAGTAACAGGAATAGTCATTCGCTCTTGACAAGATTAAAAAATGTGATAGCTTGGAACTTTCTATAAAAGCAACTATACTTTTATCAAAAATATCTAGCAATCACGCCCCTGATATTTTTCCAAAGGAGTTAAAATTTTACCTCCACACAAATCATAAATCTCAATTTTATTCATAACAGTCAAAACTTTGAAGAAGCCAAAATGTTCAACCAGAGGTGAGGTGAAATCAACTAGTAGACATCCAAACAGTGGAGGATCACCCTGTTCTCAAAAGTGATATTGTGGACCATGAAAAGTCAAGAAGAAACCTTAAAAGCACACTAAGTAAAAGAACTCCTTCCGAGAATGCTACATCCTGCATGTTTTCTGTTATATGACATTCTGGAAAACATGAAAATGCATAAAGATTTTGCTGGTTTTCAAGGGTTAGTGGGAAAGATAGATGAGTGCAGAGTTAGGGCAGTGGTTCTACAGCGATGATACTATGATGAACACATCACAAATCTCCTCAACCTTGTAGAATGCTCACCAAGAATAAACCTAATGTAAAGTGTGCACTTGGGATAGTGATATGTCAATTCTGGTTCATGTCATTTAACATACCCACCATTTTTGTGCTGATAATGGGAAAAACCTGTGTGGAAGAGAATAGAAGAAATATGGAAAAATCTCTGAACTTTCTATTCCATATTGTTGTGCTCATATGGCTGCACTAAAACAACAATACATTTTACAAAAAAATTAAAATAAAAAAATAACCTGTCGTATCAACATATACTTTCTAATTACAGAATAGGAGGGGATTTAGAAATTAAGATACAGCATCCATAAATCAAAGATGTGCTTATATTGAAAAATAAAACAAATATGGTATGGTGACTTCATGAAAATATCATTTGCATTATCAGTAGGGTTTGAATCAAGGGCATCATGCATGTGAGAGGCAAGCCTCTTATCACTGAGCTGCAGCCCCATCTTATGAGTTATAGTGTCACTCTGGCCTTCAAGAATTTGACAGTCAACAAACACAAGCTCAAAGATCAAAGCTGAAGTTTTTCAGTTACATCTAAACTCTACCTTTATGTATAATAAAAAGATAATAAGCTTTCACATGTGAACTTGTGGCAATGTCAACATCAACCCTGGGACCCATGCCAACTGGGACAAGGTCTCAAAGTGGAGCAAGAGAAATAAAAGTGTGAGGGACTGACCCTGGATTGAGAACTACAAGAGACTGAGTATTGCTGGGTGAGGAAAAGTATGCCTTGCCTAGGATTTCTACACGAGCGACTAGACTAAAGCAGATCTGTTTGCACAGAAGGATGTCTGGGTTTGGGAGTTTGACTGAATGAGGCTTATTATGCATGAGTTCTGATGGGGGATCGGAGCATGGAGGTGATTGACTTTAAGTGATAACCATTGCATAAGTTGTACAAATGATCAATAAAAAATATATATTAAATAGCCGGGCGTGGTGGTGCACGCCTTTAATCCCAGCACTCAGGAAGCAGAGCCAGGCAGATCTTTGTGAGTTCAAGCCCAGCCTGGTGTACAGAGTGAGTTCCCGGACAGCTGGGGTTACAGGGAGACCCTGTCTTGACAAAAATACCAATATATATTACATAAACTAACAAACACACACATAAAAAATAATTTATTCATGAAGTTACAGCTTCCTCAAAAATGAATGTATTTATCAATATGTCCTAGCAACTGTTTTACAGTATGATATTCATAATTGTTCCTAGAAAATGTAGAACAAATATTTTCTGACTGAGTCATCTCTTGGAATCACAAGAGACATTATTCATTTGCTTGATAGTACCAATCAAGATATATCTCATTTTATTTCCCATCAGTAAGACCACACAGAAGAATATTTCATTTTGAATATGAGTCTCATAAACATGACTATAAAGCTGCGTTTCTGTGAATAAAGTTTAAAAATCATAAGTCAAAACTGTGGCATTTGGTTCATTTTCCATGTACCTTCCCATTACAAACACACAAACAGTCCGATACTCCAACAATCCACCTGGCTGAAGTGCCCAGCCCACACCCAGTGCTTCAGCTGATCTGGCTGAAGCTCCCAAGTGGATCAAAGACCTCAACGTGAAACCTGAAATTCTGAGGGTGTTAGAAGAAAAAGTTGGCAGCAACCTACAAGACGTAGGCATAGGAAAAGACTTTCTAAATCAGACAACAGCTCCTCAGGAAATAAGGTCAAAATTGACAAGTGGGACCTCATTAAACCCTAAAGCTTGTGTACAGTGAAAGAAAACAGGGAAGTGAAGAGAAAACCCACAGAGTGGGAAGAAAGTTTCACTGCTGATATATCTAACAGAGCATTAACTTCCAGAATATATAAACGACTCAAAAAACAAAGAAGAAAACAAATGACTCACTCAAAAGATGGAGTAAAGAGTTGAACAGACTTCACCAATAAGGAAGTAAAGATGGCTGAGAAACATCTTAAAAAGTGCGTGGTAGAATGTAAAGGCTGCGATTGGGGTGAACGGTGAAACTACAGCGATGTAGTCTGGACACTCATTTGATCAACTTGATTGAACAAACAACCTGTCACCCCCCACTGGATGGTGGGGCTGTAGGTGTTTGGGCACAACAGCCTGCAGATAGGTTTTGCATGAAGGATGCTTGTACTCATGGATTATCACTTATAGCTAAAAATGAAAAAAAAAAAAAACCTGAAAGATGCAGGACAGTTATGGCGAAACATGAGTCTGGGAGGGGTTGGGGTGGGGGGAAGGGAAAAGGAAATATGCCTGATCTGAAATTGGAAAATGAGGTGTAACGAAATGCACAAACAACATCAACAAAAGGAATTAAAAAAAAATTACAGAAATAAAAGAAACACACAAATTACAATTGCACTGGAAGGCTATGTGTGCCAGAACAGCAGCAGTTCTGTTTACAGAATGTAAAAAAAGCATACATATACAGAAACCAATTTTTACTAAAAAAAAAAAAAAAGGTGTTCAACATCACTAATAATTAAGCAAATGCAAATTAAAACTACTCTCAGATATCATTTCACTCCCATACTATTGGTAAGATCAAGAAAACAAAAGACACCAAATGTTGGAGAGGTTGTGAGGAAAGGGGAACACTCATCCACTGCTGGTGGGAATGTAAACTCTACTACCACAGTGGAATGCAGTATGGAGAACCATTAAAAGACTAAAAATGAGCCTACCACCCAACCCTGCCATACCACTCCTGGGTATATACCCACAAGACTCATCCTACCACAGAGATACATGCACAGCCATGTTTATTGCAGCTCTCTTCACAATAGCAAAGAGCTGGAACCAACCCAAATGCCCCTCAGTGGATAAGTAGATAGAGAAAAGGTGGTACATCTACACAATGGAGTTGTATGCAGCAGTAAAGAAAGTTGACATCATGAAATTTACAGGTAAATGGATGGAACTAGAAGATATTAATTTAAGTGAAGTAACACAGTCCCAGAAAAACAAATGACAAATGGCATCCCTCATCTGTGGATGCTAGCACCAAGTACCCAGCTGTAAGGCAAACTGAGTAATGTTAATGTTATATTCCTCATGATCTGAAAGCAACTGTGCTCCTATATTGTGAATCCCTAAACAGGTTCTAGAATTAACCTACCATTTATTTTCAGACATTGGAATTTTGGTATATGGGTGGAGGGTATATATGCATATTTTAGAGTAATATAAAATCAAAACTGAAAATATGAATCCTGAAATATGATTTGGAAATAACATACAGTTTGTTTGCAGGTGACATAATTTTAGTATAGGTATCACACACACACACACACACACAGTGTGTGTGTGTGTGTGTGTTTCAATGCATACATTGAAACAATACAAGTTGGAGTGAACAACAACAACAAAAGAGCCAGGACCAAAAAAAAGACTGAAATAGTGAAGTTCTCCCCAAAACAATATTCGTCTGCTTTGACGAATATCTCGAAAGACTCATTAAAAGATGCAAGACATGTATGGCAGAATGCATGAACTTGTGTGGGGTGGGGACATGGAAAGGGAAATGAGTCTAAATTGGATTGAGAAATGATGTATGATGTATGAAAAACTTTAATAACAATAAAAATATATTTATAAAAAAACAAACATACAAATTGATTTTAAGTTAAATCTTTCAATGTGAAAAGACTTTTCAATAATGAACTATTTCGATAATATTTAGAACCCACAAATTTTCACTGCTGTCTATAATGTTAAAGAAATATTGGGGAGCTAGAGAGATGGCTCAGTGGTTAAGAGCACTGACTGCTCTGGCAGAGGATGGGGGGCAAAGAGGTCAATTCCCAGCACCCACATGGCAACTAAGAACTGGCTTAGGCCAGGCGTGGTGATGCATACCTTTAATCCCAGCAGAGGCAGTCACAGGTGGATCCCTGTGAGTTCTAGGCCAGCCTTGTCTACATAACGAGCTCCAGGCCAGCTGGGATTAAAGGAAGACCCTGTCTCGAAGAAGAAGAAGAAGAAGAAGAAGAAGAAGAAGAAGAAGAAGAAGAAGAAGAAGAAGAAGAAGAAGGAGGAGGAGGAGGAGGAGGAGGAGGAGGAGGAGGAGGAGGAGGAGGAGGAGGAGGAGGAGGNGAAGAAGAAGAAGAAGAAGAAGAAGAAGAAGAAGAAGAAGAAGAAGAAGAAGAAGAAGAAGAAGAAGAAGAAGACAGAGAAGAAGAGAAGAAGAGGAGGAGAAGAAGAGGAGGAGGAAGAAGGAGAAGAATTGGGGGCACTTGGAATTGTTTTTCTCTTCTTTCTACTGGGCTGGGGCAACTTGGGTTGATGGTAAACTTGTCACTGAAGTGCTACTATACATTCAGTTCCTTCTCCTTTGCTCTGGTTTGTTACTGGTTTTAGTTAACAGAAATTGTTCTCCACTCATCTTCTCTTCTGTATTTCTGTTCATCTAGCTACCATCTGTCTGTCTATCTGTCTATCCAGCTGTCTATTTCTCTAACCTATTATGTGTGAGTTGAAACTGTAGGGATCTGTCTATAATTCCTTTCTATTTTTACTTCAGTGTTCCATTATCTATGGGATCAAAAAATGAGATCTGGGAAAATTCTTAGAGTTGCAGCTGGTAGATAATGAAGGAAGCAGTTGTGAATGCATATGGACCACATCATTACCCCTGCCATCCACACTGGAAATGCAGTCAAACAGAGCCAAGAGGGCACACAGTTTCTTTTCTATAACACCCATCCACACCCACTTTAAACCACCACGACACACAGAAACAGAGGAATAATTCTGTGAGGCAAGAAAAGACCCACTTCTGAAACAGATCAGAGCCTGGGGTTAAAATAATCAGTGAGTGATGAGCATATGTGCTCTTCAGGAGGGGCTCAAAAGTGAATGTAGATGTCACATTAGACTTGCATAACTTTCACCTTCTCTTTCTCTATATGGAAGCATGTGACTTCTGCATAGGACAATCAGTCTTTAGCATGTTCATGTGCATCTCCAGAGAGGAAACCTTCCTGAGGTGGTTTAGGAGGGTAGGAGGCATGTACCTGGGTTCAGCTGACTCAATGCATTTGAAGTATGTAAACCCACAGAATGAGATTGACACAGGTAGAAATCAAAATGCACCTTGATTTTTGATCCAAAAAATCCATCAGTAATAAATATCTCAGTGGAAAATGTGCAAGTTAACTTGGGTGAGAGAGTAAGACAAATATCTGTGCAGCTCTTTGGTTTTCGGCCGGGCGTGGTGGCGCACGCCTTTAATCCTAGCACTTGGGAGGCAGAGGCAGGTGGATCTTTGTGAGTTCAAGGCCAGCCTGGTCTACAGAGTGAGTCCCAGGACAGCTGGGGCTACAAGGAGACCCTGTCTTGAAAAGACCAAAAAACAAACAAACAAACAAAAATAAAACAAATGTACCTTTTGATCATGGCTTTCCAGCCCAGGTTTTCCTGGTAGCTTCCTTCTGACTTCCTAAAAATCATTTTCCTCATATCTCTTGGGGAATTATTTGCTCATGTTTTATGTTTTATTTAAACTTGACATCAGAATTAGTTTGCATGAGGAGAGCCATATTCATTAAACATAAAATTATTTTATAAAATAACACATATTTTATGTAGAGGAATTGTACTTTTGTTAAACTTACTTATATGTAGTTTCTAAAATAGAAAGAGAATTGTTGCTTTTGTTACATGCATCAAAGTATGAAAATTACATTTTTGTAAATGTGATCCCTTTTGACAGAATATATTCAGAATATTTATGTAATATTACTTAAAATTCACATTTTCTAAATCTTCATACTTAAATATAATTCAAATGTATTCATCAGCTACTTAATTTAACCAATTTTATTATAAGCTTGAAACTAATCATTTCTATCTATTGAAAATGTTGTTAACCTGGTTTTGAAAAACATGATCACATCTGCAACAAAGGCATTATGAGTAATTTTCTATGCTTCATAAATACTGATATCATAGAAACAACACAGTAAAAATTATAAGATAGTTCTTTTCCTGGGCAGTTAGTCTGTTGAAAAGAAAAAAGACTTCTTTTCACCAAGAGTTAGCAGATAACTTAAGTCCTTTGAAACAAGTGTAACAACAAAGTATTGTGTGTCAATTGTTTCTCTGTAAGGCGAATAGTAATTTAGTTGGTTGCATGCAAGGCATTTTGGCCCATAAGTGATAGACAACAAGCACTGTTTGGTAAGTGTGATTATTACTCTAAGCCAGAAAGCCCGTGCAGCCTCCTGGCTGTAACATCTTGTCCAGTCCTGAAGCCAACTGATATGCACACCTTCAGGCAATTCCCCTCAAGTCAAGGTGATTAGTAATCTTTCAAAGAGCTAACTAAAACTTTCTCAGTATCTTATTCCTGTATTGCCTGGCATTTTAAGATATAAAAAGTCCTTTTCTAAGACTGAGAAGATGGGTCAGTTAAGTGCCTGAGTTTGGAGAGAAAGACACTCATGTTGACCTGTAGCCTTCATGCCCATGTGTGCACAATGCGTGTACACACACACACACACAAACACACACACCTGAAAACATATATATGCATGCATACAACATGCATACTTTAATAAATAAATAAATAAATAAATAAATAAATACTTCCCCCTCTTCTAGTTCTCAACTTGATTCTAAGCAACAAGTACAAGTTCCTTGGGTATTGATCTTTATACCCTTCACAGGACTGAACAGTAGGTCTTGCATGACACTACCATTTGTATATACCTGTGAACTTGTGAAACTGATCAGTCAGACTTAAATACTCATTTTATTAAACATACTGATGGAAAATGGGTAAAACATATAAACATTAAGCACTTTTTAAAAAAGATGTAAAGCAGTATGATTAGCAAAATATTAATTTCTCCAATTAGGAAAAAATATTTTCATTTTATAGTCACTCCATGCACAAAGCCTATGAAAGCTGAATTTAGGTTCCAAATTCCAATGCAAAATCATCTTTACTTTTGAATGGCATATGCATATAGATATGCATGCTTATGCATGTATAGTAGACACAATAATTTCTAATTAAGTAATAAGCATGATAACATTCGATTTTCAGTTATTTTAAAGCTCCAAATGGATCATTTTTCACTAATCTCAATAGCAGTTAATGGTGGTGCAATATAATGCAAAATGTTCATTTTGAAGTTCACACTTTGTTTATTCTTGCTATTATTATACTATATTATTATACAATGTCTTGTTTCTTTGACAATTTTCTAGTATATTTTCTCATTGCTTTTTAATTAATCAATTCCTTCGAGCTTTAACATATGAATGCCTTTCCCTAGTTATTTTCTTTTTTATTTTCTTCTTTCTTTTTTCTGTCCAACCCTCAGTCCATGCCCTATTGCCATCTCTGTATGACTTGAAGATGTAGAGGCTGTATTTTTATTGAATAAATATGTCTTGAGTATTCTGTTGGATTATGTCTCTTGGTTTGCAGATCAATTTCTGTCCTTCTTTACTGTCTCATTGCTCATTAAGGATGATCTTTAAGTCTGGGTCAGTGTTTGCTACTCCTGTCTTATGATGGTATTTGTCCAGTGGTCCTGGCATGAAGTAAGTTTGCAACTTCTGGTATGGACAGTCTTTCTTTACTAGAAATAGCTCCTCCTAACTTTTGTTCCTCTTTCCAATGTAATAATGTTAAGTCCCTCCTCATTGGTTAATATACATCTTTCTTGTAAGGAATATTTTAGTACATTTTATTAATTGACTTATTATTCTTGAAATAATTTTCTGACAATATAATCTGTATTTTATGCCAACAGGAAGGGATACTCAGAAATTTCATAAACTTGCTCAGACACTCAGCTAATATAGAGTAGAACCAAAAATTGAATCATGATCTCTGGCTCAAAGTCTAGTCCTCCTTTTCTTGTTGTTTTGATGACATCCTCTAATAATTATTTGAGAGTCTATGACACATTGTTATATATAGGTAAGTAAGAACAGCAGAAGATGTACCCCTGGATTGTACCCACTTCACCTAGGATCCTCTGACTTTTACATTCTAGTCAAGTTCACATCTTTCTGTCCTACTTTCAACAATGAATTAAAAGGCTGCCTCTAACGCTCTCCAGGTTTCTTTAAGAATCGTTTTTGAGGGCTGGAGAGATGGCCTAGCGGTTAAGAACGCCGACCGTTCTTACAGAGGACCCGGGTTCGATCCCCAGCACCCACATGGCGGCCGAAAACCGTCTGAAACTCCAATTCCAGGAGAACTCCAGTTCCAGGGGAATCCGAGACCCTCTTCTGACCTCCGCGGCATTGCACGACACGGGTGCACAAACCTGCATGCAGACAGTACATCCATACACACACAGAAATAAATAAAATTAAAAAAATTAAAAAAAAAAAAAAGAATCGTTTTTGAGTCAGTGAAATCATATAAATTACTTATCCGCAGCAAACCTGCTAGTTAATAATTATTGGTAGATGACTGGACAAATGGATAGACAGAAATGAGCTGAACTGAGACGAGGCCATGAGAGAGATGAGGACCATTCACAAAGTTATGAAAACCTGCTAAATGCCTGCTCTGTTTCCAGGTGCTGGCCCTGGAAAGCACACCACCTAAAATGTAGCTTGGGATGAAGATTTAGATCTCCATGTAGGAGAAGCCTCACATGGATCACAATTAATCCTAGGAATCAAGACATGAGTTGATACCCTGGCTCAAACGAAAGATCTGTGCTGCAAACAGCTGGGTCATCACCCTAAAATATTGTCACAGAGAAAGGTTGTCTAACGACAAATCTTCCACAGGTTTCCTTCCACCAACATTCTGATTATTCAGATTTCTTTTTTTAATTTTTTTATTTAATTTTTGTATGCGTATGAGTGTACTGTCTGCATGTATGTTGGAGTACCCATGTCATGCAATGCCACGGAGGTCAGAAGAGGGCATCAGACTCCCCTGGAACTGGAGTCAAAGATGATTCTTAGCTGCCACGTGAGTGCTGGGAATCCAACCTGGGTCCTCTGCAAGAGCTGTTGGTGCTCTCAACCGCTAGGCCATCTCTCCAGTCCTGATAGTCCTGATTATTCAGATTTCTAAATTTATGATTCATACAAGATTTATTCTCCCCACAACTGACCTGGGAGCCAAGACAAACCACTCCTTTTTATGCAGCATTCTTAGTTTCAAAACTGAAATTTCAAGATTTCAGGCTTGTGGTCTCATGTGACAGGAGACTTAGGTCGTCATTTGCCATGAGGTAGAAATGACTGATACGCCTACTGTCTTCTCATGAAGAAGTTTGTCCATCTAAAGGGTAACCTTAAATTGGATAACATTAACATTTGGGACATGACTCCCATGAATCCATTTACAGACAACAACATCACAGTAAAGTTTAATTTGGGCGTGTTTGTGAGATTCTGTAGACTTTCACGGCATTATGTAGGGAGAGAGGGGATGTTGGGGATGCCTGGGACCATGCTTCCATCCATGCCTCCATGGGGATTATCAGCTTGTCTGTGCTGAATGAATCAGAAACTCAACAGAGTTCAAATACTAAGTTGCCTTTAATAATTTAAGTTATTCAAATTTTACATTTAAAAAATTCTCAATTTTAAGTTGAGTGTGGTGGCTCATGTCTGTAATCCCAGTATTTGGATTATTATTATTGTTATTATTATTTATTAGGAGCTCAAAACCATCCTGTGCTACATAACAAGTTAAAGGCCAGCATGAACTACGTGAGATCTTGTCTCAAAAAAACTAAAAGTTAACAAAATAATCATTCTTCATTTTCTTTTTTCTTTTTTTTTTTTATCTTTTGTTGAGATAGGGTCTCCTTTTAGTCCCAGCTGGCCTGGAACTCATTATATAGACCAGGCTGGCCTTGAACTTGAACTCACAGAGATCTGCCTGCCTCTATCTCCCAAGTACAGTGCTGGGATTAAAGGCATATGCCACCATACCTGGCCATTCTTCATTTTCAATACTGCTTACATTTTTTTCTTAAATCATAAATAACTTGGCATAAAGTTAATTTAGTAAAGAAGCAAGAGTATTAAAATGCATTACAGACAGAAGATAGGTATCTGCTCCATAAGAAGAGCAGTACTGTACGCATGCTTGGTACTATTAAACTATGCCAAGAACCTATGTCTGGAAATGCCATAGGATCTGGGGGAAGAACATACTACTATTGTCTTGCTAAATGGACATAGTGTCAACCTATCTTCCAAGTACTTGTACTCACAGATCAGTGCATCTCACCACTTATTACAGAAGTTTCTGTTGGCAATACACTGAGGTTAATGTATTAACACACGTGGTCAAAATCCAAAGCAACTGTGGACTATTTCTGTGCAGATTCATACAGTCAAGCATACACCATACACATAACAATAAAATAAGTAACCATGTTTTTAAACTATAGAAAACTAGTCAGAGCCCTTGCTAAAATGTTAAAAATAATTTAGTGATCATAGAACTCTGAAGGTCAAAAACTTAAAATTTCAAATCGAAACAAAGGAAAAATATTGAAAAATTTGCCCTTTTAAATTTGTTGAAAAGGAATATAAAGCAAAATTAAAGCAGTCAAAAACAGCTATGTGTACCTTTTTTATAGGCTTTATACAAATTATTATAAAGAAAGAAAATAACTTTGAACTATTGACAAGAAGTATTATATAATTCACACAAAAAGAATACATTTCAGTCATTAGAAATCACAGAAAAGTAATCATGATATTACCTCTAAACCACCAAATGCACATTAATATTGCTTACTAAATAGGGCAATTTTATATCATCTCTTATTTAGACTGAATGCCATTATTACTGATATTATTGGTTCCCATTTAAGCTAGTAGAAATAATCAACCGAACAAGTTAGAAATATGTTTCAATCTATCAAAGTATTTTCTTTATCTCAAAATCACATTTCTTGAAACTTAAGACATAATTGTTATTGTATAGTCCATTGTTTTAAAATATATTTACTCTGATTCTAAAGTAAAATACAATATTTAGAATAAATATTAAGGAAGTAAATGAAGTGAAATTGGTAGTCATCACTCATAACCCCAGTAATCATGAATAAAATTCTGCTTCCTTCTTATTTTCCTTTTTATAATTTTATTTATTTTTGTATGTGTATGAATGTACTGTCTGCATGTAGGTTTGTGCACCCGTGTTGTGCAATGCCGCGGAGGTCAGAAGAGGGTGTCTGATTCCCCTGGAACTGGAGTTCTCCTGGAATTGGAGTTTCAGACGGTTCTCGGCCGCCATGTGGCTGCTGGGGATCGAACCCGGGTCCTCTGTAAGAGCGGTCGGCGCTCTTAACCGCTAGGCCATCTCTCCACCCCCTTTTTTTGGTCTTTTTGAGACAGGGTCTCCCTGTAGCCCCAGCTGTCCTGGAATTCACTCTATAGACCAGGCTGGCCTTGAACTCGTAGAGATCTGCCTGCCTCTGCCTCTGCCTCTGCCTCTGCCTCTGCCTCTGCCTCTGCCTCTGCCTCTGCCTCCTGGGTGCTAGGATTAAAGTGTGAGCCACCATGCCCCGCTGTGAGCATTCTTTAATCTGGGTTTATAGCTGCTAAATCAAAAAATTAGAAAATACACTCCCTAAATTAATTCTGCCATGAGATTGTTTGTAGAAAATAGTAGTTCAGAGTGAGGATGTTACCACTCTGGATGCATTCAATTCCTATTTGCCTGAGTGGACAAAGAATATCAAAGGTAAACTAAAGAATCCATGTCTCCATCAGATGGCTGCTGGGAGAGACAGTGGCCAGGCATGCTTACATCACAAAGATCAACTCAGAAGAGAAAAACAATTCCTACTATGTCTCTTGAAAACAAAACTCACTACCTGTAGTTTAGACTATGGATTTGGGTTTAAGTTTAATGATAATAATCTGATGCACAGAAAAACCTTGATAAAGTAAATTCAGACAAGTAATTTTAGAGTTTTTTGTTTGTTTGTTTGTTTGTTTGTTGTTTTGCTTCTGTTTTTGTTTTTGTTTTCCAGAATACATTCCATTCCAGAAAGGGTATGTAGATGACTTAAGCATGCTTACCTTCTCTCCTTCTATCTCATCCAAACATCCAATAGGATGGCCATCCTGTGACCAGCATACCTACACTTTTACTGCCCAAATGTGTCTGAATATCTTGGCTTATTTTGACTGTTCAGAGTCCATGAAGGCATCTATAGTTTACTGGTAACTGTCAATCGAAAGGCACCTTTCGTGTGTGGTCACACACAAGGACACAAAGGACCAGGAAGAGATGGGGTACATGTGATTTCTGTCAATATTAAAGAGAAATACTTTTATCTTTCCTTTAAAAAATTATATATGACTTTCAGAAGACTGAAAGAAAGCATAGAGCTCAAAATTGAAATAATGCAGAAAGTATAGACATTTTCTGTCTTGAATAAATTTCTCCATTTATAAACTAGTCCATTGTTTATGTGACCGTTATTATATGAGCTTTCTGTATCAGTTCGTGCATACATTTAAGAGTTCTGTTAGGAAAATAGTCTCTTCACTTAAAATGGAGGAAAGAAAATACTAGTCCTGTTTCTAGAAACTGACAACACTGTCTGGAGAAAAAGAAAGAACATTTTTTGTTGTTCCTACAATTAATAGATACACATAGACACATATCTATATATACAATAGTGGCAGATTCTGAACATAAATAGGCTTGAAAACTGCATGGCATTCTCAGTAGTCCCTGACATAAATTAAATGGCTGGATTTATCTTTGCAAATCAGCTCTGTAGAATTAATTTTTCTCACATTGCTGTCATATTTTTTAACATTAAACATTCCACAGAACTGTAAGCTTCATAAGATGCTATCAATTTACCATTGTAACCTCAACATGGTTAAAATTACAACTCTTATGCCAACTATGAAAATAGAATTCAATTAAATGTTAAATGTTGTTCACATGGTATTTCTGCAATATTTACAAACTCAACAGATAGTTAAATCATTAATATACATTAGTTTTATACCATATTTTCCTTTTATACTTGAGCTTTCTTTTACTCTTAGGAGAATCTTCAAAATAAGAGTTTTATTGGAAATATCATTCATGTAGCATACCAAGCATGAAGTCTTTCAACTAGTTTAAGCATAGGTACACACTTCAAGTCACTTAAAATTATCTAGAAATTAACAAAGACAAGTAATGGGCACTTGAGCCCTCACACAGTGTCAGGCCCTTTGCCCCTTCACCAACTATTTAAAAACCATGGTTTAAGATACCAATCCCTGTTACTACAATATTCTTTTTTTTTTTTTTTGGTATTTTTGAGACAGGGTTTCCCTGTTACCCCAGCTGTCCTGGAACTCATTCTGTAGACCAGGCTGGCCTTGAACTCACTCCTGACTGCTGGGATTAAAGACATGTGCCACCATGGCCGGCATACAATATTCAATTTATACAAAGGGAAAATAAGGTCAAAGAATTTAGTTAATGATTTAGAGTCACAATAGCACATACATAGATGGTAGCTAAAATTTTAAAGCACTTCTCAGACTGAAGTCTCTTCTGTTCATTGCTGCATTGCTTGTTTAATAGCATGATGTTCTGTTCCTACTGGGAGGTGTGCCAGCAAGCTGCACTTGAACTTAGGAGCAATTTTTAATTAAACAAATTTAAATGCAATCAAAGATTTGGAATACTTTAAATCAGATTTTTATCCAAGCAGATATTTACTTATGTGTGCTAATGTTTTCTGAGCAGTTACTATTTGCAGAACATTCTACATATACAGAAGTTTCAGAACTTATTGATGAAGGAACATACTTATATGACCGCAACATAGAACGCATATACAGTATGATTGGTTGGATGAGTGTAACCAATTTTCACATCATCTACAGCACTTATGAGACAATGAAACAACTTCAATGCATGTGTATTTTTTAGAAAAAGTAAAAGCAGCAAGACTTATAGGAATGATTGGTGAGAGTGCATAAAGCGTGGCATAGAATCTTATCATGGGAGTAAAAATCAAATTGTCCTAAAGTATAAGACATTTATTCTTCCTCTCATACAAGGATCTATAAATGCAACAGCCATAGTGAAGGAATACTGTGTTGGAAAGGAACAAGTGATCTATAGTAACTGAAACAATTATAATTAACTATTAACATTGATTTTTTTTTTTTTCTTTTTTTGTCTTTTTGAGACGGGGTCTCCCTATAGCCCCAGCTGTCCTGGAACTTGCTTAGTAGACCAGTCTGGTCTCGAACTCAAAGAGACCCTCCTGCTTCTGCCTCCTGAGTGCTGGGGCTAAAAGTGTGCACCACCGGGGGCTGGAGAGATGGCCTAGCGGTTAAGAGCGCCGACTGCTCTTACAGAGGACCCGGGTTCGATCCCCAGCACCCACATGGCGGCCGAGAACCGTCTGAAACTCCAATTCCAGGAGAACTCCAGTTCCAGGGGAATCCGAGACCCTCTTCTGACCTCCGCGGCATTGCACGACACGGGTGCACAGACTTGCATGCAGACAGTACATTCATACACATACCGAAATAAATAAAATTTAAAAAAATTAAAAAAAAAAAGTGTGCACCACCACGCCTGGCCCTAGAGCTGTTTGGGGTGTTGTTGCTGTTGTTGTTGTTGTTGTTGTTGTTTTAGATAGGGTCTCCCTGTAGCCTCAGGTGGCCTGGAACTCCCTATGTAAACCATTCTGCCTTTGATATCACAGAGATCTGCCTGCCTCTGCCTCCAGAGTCATGGGATTAAAGACATGTGCTACCACACCAAGCCTGAATAGATATTTTCACATGGAGTACTTACTTTATATTAAATTTGTGCATCTTTTACAGGCCCATTATAAGTTCATTAACTAGTGTTGGTGATCTAGGGACCATGCCACCAAAAAACCCTGCAACCCCCATCAGTCTTTCATCCTTACCTCATACTGTCTACCTAACTCTAGATGCATCTGTTCTTTATCAAAACCAAATAGTCAAAGTCAGCAGGCTTCCCCCAGGAGTATTTTCTCCTTATTTCTTCACTAGAGAAAAATGAAGTGCTGCTTCTCCTCCACTCAGGGGGGAATGTGCCTTCATCCCCATGGATTTGAAGAGAAGGGAGTTTTTGCTAAGTGACTATTAAAGAATCAGCAGGAGAGGTCTCAAGGAGGGTTGGGTCCCATCTCTGGTCCTTATCTCCTCCATAAATTTCTGCAAGCATTTTGACCTCTCTGTGCCTCAATATCCATTGTCTGTAAAGGGAGATAAAAACAGTACCTCCTTGGGGAGCTGTGTAAATGAGCATGACAGTGTTACCTAGTGAGCTGCTCATCATGCCTGGTGTATGAAGTATAGTTCATGAACCTTAACTTGGTTTCCCAGTAGTTGGTGATGTCTAACATTAGCTAAAAGCATTGCTCTGCTTGTTTCCAGTAAGAACTACTCAGTCTTGCTATTTCGAATCCCTCTTCCAAGCTCCAAGTAAATTAACTGGCTTGATTCATGCAGAACATTCCAAAGAGCCTCCTCTGTTATCTTTTAAGAACAAAGAATAATGGCTACAGACAGGACAACATCCAGTTCCCCCGGAGGACATTATCCTAAGAGACATTATTCTTCAGGCCCAGAGGGGCAAGTGCTGCATGATTCTACTCATAAGCTAGAAAGAGGCAATAGGATGTTGTTTGTCAGGGGTTCAAAGGAAAAGGGTGGTTGCTATTCAGGATATATTCAGTTATATAGGCTTAAAAAGTTGTAAAGAACTTTATTCTACATCCAAACATGAGTTAACAGTGAGTCTCAAGTTAAGTGTTTTTTTTGGGGGGTAGGGGGGGTCTTTTTGAGACAGAGTGTCCTTGTAGCCCCAGCTAGCCTGGAACTCGCTCTGTAGACTAGGCTGGCCTTAAACTCACAGAGATTCCACGTGCCTCCGCCTCTGCCTCCTGAGTGCTGGGATTAAAGGCGTGCACCACCACACCCTGCAAGTTAAGTGATTTTTATCATGATAATTAAAAAAGAGAGCGGGAACACGGGTCTAGATTTGTTAAAAATAAATAAATAAATACATAAAAAAAAAAAGAGGAAGGGAGATTGGAGGAAAGAAAGTGAGAGGAAGGAAAAGAAGAAAGGAGAGAGGGTAATGGGAGGGAAAAGAAAAGAGAGGAGGAGGGAAGGGAAAGGGAGAAAAAGGAAGAAAGAAAGTGGGAGGGAGGAATCTTAACCATGTGATGAAGCGGGGTGCAGAGGCAGGTAGATCTCAGTTAAAAGTTATCTGACAGGTTGTGACATTCTCTCCCAATTTGTCAGTTGCTGTCTGTTATGCCCTGAAGCAGTTGGGGCACACAGGAGAGGCTTCCAGGAACACCCATTTACACAATACCAGTATTAAGCATCTGAACTCTTAAGCTATAAAACGCAAGGATCGAACTAACAGAATGAGGATCTTAAAGGGGCTGTGACTCCCAGGCAATTTCAAAGTTCTGTTATCTAGTCATATAACACTTTAATCTTTACCTAAACCTTTATTTCTCAGATTAAGTGGAAGCACACAAATCGGTATGTGGATTTAAGAAAACAATTTGTGGTTCTCCTTACTGTGACTAGTGATACAGGCTGATATTAAAAAATAAAGAGAGGCTCCAAAGAACAGTGAGTCATATGAGTTGAAAATGCATAGCAGAATGTTTACAAGTCTGGGTCCTATATGCTGCCCTTTCTGATGGTACACAGATAAGACATTCTATAGCAAAAAGTCTACAAGCATTATTATTCAAAATTTCAGTCCTGAATGTACTCAATGAGTATCTTTTACTGGCCTTCTGGGATAAAAAAAGGCAAGAGCTATGTGAAGTGAAGGCCATGGGAGTCAGGAGAGTGGAGATTGAATTTGGCCAATGTAGGCAATCTTTTAAGGCTTATTTCTTAATCTTAGAGTAAGAATAGAAGGATGTTAAAGGACTCTGAACAAATGTTTTCTATGCAGGTTTATTGTGACTTTTTCAAAATTCTGTACACTTAGATGTTTTAGCCTTAAAATATTGTAAGATGCATTTCTTAACCTGATCATTACTCCGGATGTTAACTTTAAAGTATTTATCGAATTGTAGCTATGTAAGTGAAAGGATTTTTAACTACAAAACGGTTGAACAGAATCCTTGCAAAAATAATATCAGCATACTTGATATGCCTTAAAGTAGATATGTGCATTTCAGTACCTATCAAACATTTAATAAAAGATGACTCTTGAAGGCAATTTGCAAAGGAAGGCTTCATCTAGATGCATGTCACTGTAAATCAACAACCTTCAGATCACTGCTTTTCTAAACAAGTATGCCATAATCTTTGCTAGCTCTGTTTCTGTGAGGCCATCATAAATCTACCACACAGCCCTGTCTCTACTGGATGCACTAAGAGACCCAAATCCCAGAAACTATGTTGAACTATATGTACAAGCAAGCCTATCTCCCTATCACAATCCTCCATCACCTGTGAGGCATATCTCCCGTAACAAAATCTTAATAGGAACACACACATCATGCTCACAGGCTGTGACTTTATTCTGATACTTCAGTAAAAACCACCTTGCCTGCTCACCTACACACACCAAGTAAGAATGGGTGCTCCATTCTTTGTGTATGCATATGTGCTCTGCATATAATATCCACTGAATTAGCCAAGTGGCCTTTGATGAGCTGAATGCACACCTAGATTTAAATGGCATAAAATATTTTTCTCAATTTCCCTTGCTGATATTTAATTTGTTTTGACCTAAACCCATTAACATTATCCAAGTGGAAGAAGCAAGTGAAATTCATTATTTGAGATTTATTTCTAATACTGATGGTGTCTGCTAAACGAAAAGTAAAATGAATGAATAAACATACTTAATTGTCAGCATTGAGACTTAATATGTTATAGTAAAACCAGAAAAAGTGTAAACCTTTCCTTTTTCTGGAATTATACTTTATAGTTTTGTATTTATTGAATGCATTCATAGGCTCCCTTAGGATGTGAAATGTATGGAAATATATGTGCATTACTAAAGAAAGAACTAAATTTATTCTTTCCCCACATCATGCTCCTCTTTGCAGTAGAGGTTTTTAATTCAATACAGAGCTGGAATGAGATGGAGCCAATTTCCTGGTCTATATGTGTGACAAATGCTGAAAGTGGCACAAGATTAACAAATTAGTTGAAGTATAGATCTTAAAAGATTTTTTTCTGTGTCTCTAAATCAAAATTCATACTTTATTTGAAATGAAGCCTTCTTTAGGATTTAATAATAAATAAGAATATTTTATTTCTCTGTGTTTAACATAAAAATGATGGGATGTATGACAGCATACTAAAATTTTTAAATTCATATTTTTATTTGTAGGAAAGCTTATACAGATTAGATATTTACAATCTGAACTTATTGTAATTATTATGTAGTATGCTGGATTAGTAACCCTAATATGTGGTTTGCTTCAACTTGAAATAGTATTTTCAAAAAAAAATTTACTCTCCAAATAAAAGCATAAACTCAACATCTGATCCTATATGTTCATAGGTAAAAATATACTTAAAAGATCAGGTCCCAGGCAAATACACTTGCTTTTCTAATATCATTTGGTCATGTAATTTTAGGTAAAAACTTATCAGCCTCTGCTACTTTATCTACCCAGAAAATTGTGTGTTAGATATAACTGGTATATCTAACACCAATTAAAACCTCAGTGACAGTAAGAGCATGAAACAGTTGCAGAATTGTTTAATTTAGGAGAAACTGATTGTTTTTGCTAATTGTGTGTGTGCAGATTTTTTCTACTCTTTGCTAAGTAATTAAATGTTTATTTTTCTGAACAAATAAACTTATGATGTGAAATAGCCTCATAAAAGATATTCTAAAATACATGGTTTGAACTGGGCTCCCTCTTTCATCCTTAGAACCTTTCTGTGGTCCAACTCCTTTACTTAGGCTAAAACTATATATAGATCATGGCATTTAAATGAAGCTCAGGTTTACTCTTGTACCCAATCATGCTAACATGCTTAAAATTCAAGATGCTTTCTGTGCAAACTGTACTTCTCACCCATCCAGTCTCCTTTTCCATATCTGTTCATGTTGACAGACTGTGTCATAATACATCACCAGGAAGATCAGCACAGGAGAACAAAATTTCATCACCTGACAGCAAGAGAAAAACTTATTTTTAGTATTAAATTAGCAAAAATATACCATTACCTCACTTCCAATAAGTCTACTATCTTTTCAAAATAAGGTGTCTGCTATAACCACAAATATATACAAAGGCAGGGAGGTGTGTTTACTGCTTAGTGTCACCCTAGAACTAATAGACTATTTTCATTCTCCCTTTTATATATCATTTTATTTTATTTATCTTGGAAGCAACAGGAAATTTTTAAAGAATAACTTCTTAATGAAGCACATAAAAACAGCAGAAATCTACTGACCTGAAATGGAAAGGGGAACGTTCCTAAGCTGCGGATAAAGTTGGGAACGTTTTTCATATAGCATTGTGGTCTGTGTTAGGATTTTAGTGGAAATTTAACAATACCTGCAATAAAGAATGTCTTTTGCAGCCTGCAGCATCATCTGCCACTTAGACTTCAATTTTGCCCCCGTTTCGATGCCCTACAACAGACGCACTTCTCTTTTGTCTATTATCCCAGAGTTGTGCTATTCCCAAATATTGACATCATCTACTTTTATCAGCATTAACTGCTTCGCAGCTTTCCAGGCTCATGCTCAGCTCTATTTCTTCCTATTGATTATCTTCCTCACTCCAGCAGGTAGCTAGCCGGCGAGGCTGTCCTGAGAAATAGCTTCCAATGACTTTATACGCACAATTTACACGGAATTGTTTAAAGAAGATATTAGCCTCAATACAAATCAGTGAAGTTCATTTAGTCAATACTGCACGATTCTGCTGTTGGCACCCTGTCACATGTTAGTCTTTACAGTCAGCTGTGGAACCCAATCTGCACATTAGCCATAGTATTTAGTTTCATATTAAAACGAAGGCAGGTTTTTTTTTTCCGCTTTTGCTTTTCTTTTTGAAATCTTTTCTGTGTACTTTTTACATCACCTCACTGAGCCATGTGATAGTAATATATTTTGAAATATAAAAACCTGAGATTAAATGTTTGATTCTTGACAGTGTTCTTAAATATAATAAATTCAAAAGGAAATACTGTTAAGTTAAAACGGAGTGTTTTTCATTAACTCCAATCAAATGGTAGACAACAAAGGATCTTTTATTTGAGAATATGAAGTGAAAATGAAAACCAGAAAACCTTTACTAAGAAAAGGTCCAGCTAAATTATGTTGGAAGGAGGTCTCCAGATTGAGCCTGGGTGTTTCTTTTGCTAAAAGTGAATTAAACTAAGATACGCTATGAAAAAAATATTTTACAAAGAAGCAAAACTTAATGCTTTTTGGAGATGAAAATAAGGTCTAAAAACATTTGACTTTGAAAATAATTCTAAAGAAAGATCCCATATGAAAAAAATTGCCACAGCATCTGATCTTTCCTTATAATCATAACAGGGAAATGTTTGGGGTAAAGTAATGCTGGGCCCTCTTCCTATTCTATAGCAATCCTGTAAAATTGTAGAAGCAGTGTTTACATTTCACAATCGCCCCTCCTCAAACTACTGGCTTATGATAGCTAATGAGATGATATCCAAATGTTGAAAACAGGAAAATTCAAATGAAAATGTAAATGTGAAATATAATATAATGAAATAACTAAGCAAGATAATACTACCTCGAGTGTTTGCACAAATATTGGAAAATAAACTGCAATACATTAAAATTCTTCAGGGGGTTATGTAATACATAAGTGAATGTTTACATATAGAACTTGAGCTATTGAATAAGGGATCTTTATACCTATTGTATTAGCCTAATTTTTTGCTTGAAAACAGAACCAAACATCTGAGAGTTTTAGAAAAGTGCCCATTAAATCTGTTTACATATTTCCTTACAAACTGAAATAGATAAAACTAAAACATACTGATTAAATAATCTATTTGTTATAAAATGCATCTTATCGATTTAGTGACTGAGTTAATAGATTTGGGGATATGAATGGCGGAGACTACAATAGTCTTGGTTTGGGAAACATTTAAGGGCTGTATATCCAAGATTTTAAGCAAAGGTAATAAAAATTGCAAGATTTGAAAAATTCATATAGGAAAGTAATTAAAATGAAATTACTTGACAAATAATTGTAAACATTTCAAGATTTTTTATTTTGCTATAAAAGGTTAAAGGTGATTTTTCTTGACCTTTGCTTTCTCTTCTTTTCTCTAAATATCACTAGCTGGGAGCTGGAACTCTGAGTCTCAGGTAGAAAAGACACGCCAAGATGGTCAGTCTATCCTGATTGTACATCTTCTCACACATTTATTGCAAACTGACACTCACATAACAGCCTTTTTTATCACAAAGATTCAACAAAGAACAATTCAGGTGCCAAGGGAAAATCATACTCCAGGAAAGAGAGTCACTATAGCTGCATATTCAGGCTGCCTGAATGCAGAATGGCAAGGAGGACTGGAACATTCATGTGTGACAGCATTTATAAAGACTTCAATACCATGCATACTATAGTGTTTAGTTGTAATTTTGTGTATGTATTTAAATATTGGTATATTTCATGAAATGCACAAATATAAATTCCATCCCAGAATAAAAGATAGAAAACTTAAGCTTTTACAGTTTGAAAATATTCTCTGATTAATATGTATTTATATAAAGGAAGTAATCTCTACCAACTATGAGAGTCTCATGCCAGTTTGTTTGTCATATATTTAGATTGAATAAAATCATTTGCTTTCCATTTTAAACATAGAATGTGCCTGGTGAAGAAAATGTAAACACAAAATTGATCACAAATTATGACACTAACAGGAACAAAGGAGTTGAACACTTCAAGTAAGCAAAGATGCTAATAGTTTTTCCCCAAAAAATTCTTATGTTAATTCTATTTTAAGAATAAGTGAATGCTGATTTCATGTCACAATATAAAATTCTTTAAATGGTGACATTCCATGGTATATTTTTAAGAGGCCTATTTTTAATTCCTTTATTTTTATTAATGTTTAAGAGAAAAGCATTTTATTTCTCAGGTTATTAAGACCCATTTGTAGAAGGACTTATTATTGTGAATCTAACATGGATACAAGCCTTACATATTTATGATGTGAGTTAAAGGTTCCTATTAGTGATCTACAGTGACCACAGAAACACAGGTGATGCCTATGGTGAACATCATTTCACTGCATTCAGAATTCTAAAATGAGCCCTAAATTTTCTAGAAAATCTCTTTCTGACAATATTTTCATAAATGTAATCTAATCAGAAAGTGTAAGTCAAACCAAAATTAACTTTCAAAGAAATAGCACTGACTTGTATGAGATCTGTATCCTTTTTAGAAATAAGAACTTTAGGTAATGCAAACTAAACACATCCACATCCACACACACACACACACACACACACACATGCACACATGCACACATGTACGCATATGCACACACAGAATTTTTTCGAGACATTCTTTTTTATTGTAAAGCTGAAAATGAACACACTCGTGTGATTCCATTGCCATCTATATTCTTATGTAACTTTTGAGATGTGTAAGCATTGCAACTAATCTTAGATATCCAACAATGTAAGTATTGTCATTATTTATGTAGTAGAAATATATAAAAAGTAAACTAACAAATGCATCTGTCCAGGTTCTAAAACTAATTCATCTCAAAATAAATATCTACGTAGATAGCTAGTTGCTTCATAATGCTTTAGTTGCTACAAATATACCTATAGAAAAATGAGTGCAAAATTAAGGAAATCAGTATTAGCCATTAATCATCTAGTATATAGAGCAGCTTTATACATCTATTACTGTATGTGAATAAGCAGATAGACATACTTTTATAATTTCATAATGTGTGTGCATGTGTGTGTATGCATGTGCATGCGTGTGCGCACATGCAGGCCTATATAGAAATGAATTCAATATCCTACCGGAGAAGTATAAAAGACTGAATACTAACTTATCTGAAAATGAATATAAAAGTATTATGATATATAAATGTCATTGACAATTAGTAAAGCACTCTGTCTTTTTCTTTCAGTCTGTATGCATGTGTGTATAGCTACTAACAAGAAAATGAACTTGTTTACATTACTGAGGCTGTAACTATTTAAGGGCAGTCTCAAAAGTAATGTCAGTACCACAGCATTCAAGTGATGATGCTAAGTGACTTCCACAGGAAAAAGCACCTCAACGTGAACATTGTTTGCAATGACTGACTACCCTGTTTCCAGGAGTCTTTAATTTCATATAATGCATACACATACAGATATACCTATATATCCATATACATGTGTATATGTGCATGTGTGCACATACATATAATTATAGTTATCTAAACTGTGAAGACAGTGATGTTGTCAGGAAATTTAAAAAAATCACTAGACAAAAGTTATCTGCAACTCTCCCTTCCTAATTTCTAACTAACATGGAGATTATACCGTATCCTTCTAAATTGTATGACCCAATGGAATTAAAGCAAGTTATGGAGGGCTGAGGGATGCTGGAAAGAGAACTACCTTTTTCCAAGCTCAACAAAAGGTTGAGGGCCTAATTATTTTTAAGTGTAATCCAGCCACCCTCTTCTCATGCTTAGCTGCACTGAGTGACACTATTTGTGATGCCCAGTGTGCTGAAACTGAGCAGGTTGCTGTCAGTTTAAAAATGACTATAATAAAAGTGACCATGAAGATGGATCTTGTGATTTTGCGTTTCTAATCAGTCATCTGTGAAGAACACTTTTGCTTTGATTCAGCAGACTGGTGACAGCTATGATTGATAGTGCATGAGGATGAATAAAGGTTATTAACTGTCTTCCTATTAAGCTCAATGTATTACCCCTCTAGGTGTGTCTCATACTTTACGTTAAAGCATTTACTCAGGTAAGGTCAAGAATGAACTCTATAGAGATAGTATCCATCCTGCTGAAAACAAGTGACACATTTTTGCATGATTTGCTTAAATGTAGCATTAAAGTACATTTAATTCCATTGTTACTCATTAGCACAGCAGTGACACACTAAACATACAAGATACTGCATGTAGTATAAAAATGTGGATGTAGAGCTAACAAGCGTCTATGAAGCACTCAGACTGATGTCTAAACAGTTGTCTACTATACAATTTATAAGTGTTTCTAAAAAGGAGACAGTATAATTAACTAGGGAATGCAAATAAATATCTGTATTATATAAGAAAACTTTTAAATTTTTCAAACATCCATGATAAATATTTACTATCAATGCCTAAAAGTCAAAAGACTACTGATATACTTACATATTTGACTTAAAGTTCTTAAGTTAAAATTTTCACTTCTCAAAAAATTTTGGCAATTAGAAATAATATATATGAATAAATACTTTAATGAAAATTTCTATGTGGCTCCTTGACATATATATGTAATATTAAAGATATTAATTATTAAATTTTCAAGGAAGTGGGTCATATCATTAAACAAAAGAATAAAAAGTTATAGTTTACTATATTCCCTGTGTGTATTTGCTTTTATAGAAGCCAAAATGCAATGAAATATTTTACAACACTTCACTTATCTTTAAAACTTTTTTATTTTTTTTTAAAACTTTTTTCAATTTGCAATGCTGGATCTACAAGATAACCGGTTAAATACAAACACTTTAAATGATAAAAAAATATACGTATAAATAAATTAATTAAAAATAAATAAATAAATAAAATATAGTGTTTTATTCTCCACTGCAAACACACTAGGATACATCACGTTTAAAATGAATTAGCCACATACATTTAAGGATATCAATAATTTGTCACTCAAGTATTCACTTAAACTATCACCAAATTTCAGCTCTGTGGTTTTGGCCGATTTCAATAAGCAACAATGTTCAGTGGAAAAGCTAGAAAATGCTAACTGAACATTATTAGAATTCTCATGCAGAGAAGCCATATTATGTCCCAAAAGTTGTCCCCTCCCAAATGTTTATTATGCCCACTTTGGTCTTTAATAATTTTTTTTCTAGAATTGTTCTATTTAAGATTGAGGTTCAGCAACAGAGAAATGCAGGGGAAATAAGGGAATGAAGTTCAAGATTTCATTGAAATTTTCTTTAGAGCCTCAAAATTGGCTGTTTGCTACTCTTGTCCATTTGGCTCTGCTTTAGGAGCCTTTCCAGTTATGTATGCCAAGTATAATTTAAATACACATCCAAAGCCTCTTCATTGAAAAATGTTAGATCAATATTAAAATTTACTTATTTAATGAATTATTTATGTGGAGTGAACTTGAATGTAAATTTTTAGAACTCATACAAGGTTTCTTCATTAAGATATAATATTATCTTCATTATTAAATGGGTGTGTCTTTCCATTCTATACAATTCAACAGGAAAGTTTAAAAACCCACTGAGGTGAGAGAGCCAGGGGACATGTATACCATTCTAGATTCTTGTACAAATATTTGCCAAAGGTTCAACAATGAATTTTTTAATTTAACAAGAAATAATGCTCTGTGCATTTCTCAAAAAACATCACTAGATTCAATCGGTCTCACAGTAAACCAGTGTTAGCAAAGTGCCTTCTTTTCTATCTGCCTAATTCCAAGATTCTTAATGAAAATGAGGAACTATGAAGACCAGGGAGGCCTAGAAAGAACCTACATGTTTTCTAATCTCCTGTTTCTTCCCTTTATGGAAAAAGGAATCTAGAACACACATGGCACAGGGCACAGGATGTATGTAAAGAAAAGGAAGAGACAACTAGGGTAAAATTTAGGTCATTTCCAAGACAGGGTAGATAAATTTTGAGCCATATGTTACAGAAGCTAACACTGACAGACAATGCAATTTTTGAAAGTAACATTTTCCTTTATCTTTTTAGACTCCTGGGGGGGGGGGGATGCTGCATTGTTGTTGCCTAAGCAATTGAAAGACCTGGCAAAGAACCCTACACTTTTTGCAAGCCTCTTACATTTCTGAGACTGAGTCTGGCTTTGAGGACTACTAGGGAAGGCAGATAGCTTGGACTTAAAATTTCTAGAACTGAGACTCCATAGAGTTTGAAACTCTTCCTCGGTCCTTTCAGAGCTCTATGCATCCCATTTCCTCTTCCTCTTCCTCCTCCAAACTACTAAGGCGTAAAGTCGGAATATAAACAGAGCGAGCACCGAGCGCCCGGGCATCCAGCCTTGGCGGCCAGCAGCTGCTGATCACTGCAAACCCTGTACCTGAGAGCTGTGGCCACTGGCTCTTCCGCCCAGCCCACTACTGCCTGCCAGTGTTGCTGCTGTCATGTCAGGCTGTGATTTGATAGGCTTGTCGGGTTGCCATGGTGTTGACTTCTTGCCTCTGAGGAGCTGCCCAATGACTGGAGGTCTGGGATTAAAGCGGGAAGAGGCTGCGGCCACAGCGAATTTCCAGGCAGCTGCAGCAGCTAGGGGGAAAAAAAGGACGAGGTCTTTAGCCAGCTCTCTCTCTCTCTCTCTCTCTCTCTCTCTCTCTCTCTCTCTCTCTCTCTCTCACCCCCCCCCCGCCATCGGGGAAAGGAATAGAAAGGGTGGCCTGGCAAAAGGGTGACACTGGCAAGCCAGAAGACACAGGGAGGGGGTTGGAGACCCTCTCAGGAATAATTCAGAAGCATGCTGCACGTGCCTAGAGGGAAAATCTTCCAGAATTCGTTATTCACACAAGACATCACCCCGGGTTGGGTGGAAGGACTCAGAGTAAAATGGTGTTAAAAGGGTTCTAAGTGGATGGTGCCTATCCCCCTACACCCTAGCCTTCATTCCAGGAAAGCAGCCACTTGACACGTGAAGTGGCGCTCTGCAAAGAACTTGAACTCACTCCGAGAAGAGAAAGTGCAGTTAGACGGCCACTGAGGGCAAGAGCACAGTCGCCAGACGTGGCGGGCAGGGCCGGGGAGCAGGGGAGCGCACGCGATGCTCAGCCCCAGACGGAAACTGTAAACTGCGGGCTGCCAGGGAGAGAGCCCGCTTCTGTTATAAATTAGGAGGTAGGTGAAGGTTACGCAAAGAAGAAAAGGGAAAGTAAAGCTGTTAAAAGAATAGAATAAAGCCCCTGGGAGTTCAGCTCGAAATCACCCCCCTCCCTAAACCAAGGGGAGGAGGAGGAGGAGGAGAAAAAGCACATTCTGGTTCTATGAGAATTCTCTGGAATGTCTGGAGGAGAGGACAGAAGTGCAAGTGTAAGAAGACCCCGGTGCTAAATAAATGGCCGGAGAGAGAGGTGGGGGAGGGGAAGACCAAGGAAGACTTGTCCAGATTCACCGTAGAGACTCGGAGATTCGCAAGACTAATAGAACCAGTATGTGGTTCTGAGCAGAAGTTAAGGCTCAGAGCGGACTAAGCAGTGAGGAATCGACCGGAGTGAGCTGTGGAGAAGGTGCGTGTTGCTGAGGGCAAGCCTGGAACAGCAGCCTAGGGTCACTAGAAGGACTCAAGGCAAGAGCAGAAGGAGTACCTAGGTGCAAAGTGCAGAAGAGCCTGGAGACAGCCGGTGAAGCAGCGCTCAGGCGGGACCAGAGCCCCCAGCCAGGTGCCACAGCAGGCGCCGGCTCCCAGGGACCCCGCGACTTTCCGGGAAGAATCAGGCTTCTCGCCGAAGTCTCCAAGCCTCGCGAGTCCCAAACACACGCCTCACTATTTTACAGCCACTTTCATTGATTTTCTCTAACAAACAGACAAAATGCCCCGTTACAGCAGCACTTTCCATGGCCAAAGCCAGAACGCCCTACGTGCTGATGGTTGCGTTTCTCTGGACCGCAGTTTCTACATCTCCAAATAAATCCTTTTCCTTCAAACCCTAGATTTGAGGAGACTAGTCCTCAATTTCCTATACAATTTGGGAATCACTTTGTAAACTAAGTAGAAGAAAGGTCCAGATACAACTTTGTCAACCCGGTAGAGCTCACTCTTATTTGCATATTAATTTTTGCTAATCAGAAGTAACTCAATTTGGAAGGAAAATGTCCGCAAAGAAACCGACTGGCCTGCATCTTCTGGGAAATTAACAGGAGTGCAGCAGGCACCGCTAAGGAATACCCCTGGAGTTATCTCAAAAAATATTCTTTTAAAAATAAAGTATTTATTTTAAAGTAGCCCCCCTTCAAGCACCATTTCTGCCCGAGGTTCTACCACACATGTCAAAGGGTTGTTGAATTATTCATTATTGTAATTACTATCATCATCGTCATTATCCCCTTCCATGTGGAAATAATTTTATTATCGTAATTTGATATCTGAAGAATTTCCTGTTAGTCGTTTGATAATCATTTTTTTTCTGCTGAAAAGAAAAAGTTTTGTTTATAAATGAGATAGAGAAAATCTTCTAAATGCTTTGATGTTTGCTATAGGTTTCCGTTTATCTAATCGATCGGAATGCCAATAAAATCGATTAAAGGTTTAGTGTTTTACAAACAACCATTTTGTGCTTTTTGATTTTATGTTCAAAATGATTTTAATAAAGCTAATGTTTTCCTTTAACAGTCTCCCTTAAAAAAAAAAAAAACACTAAAGCTTCATCCTTTTCCCTTTTATTACCAGAAGTTCCTACTTCAAGTTATCCAAATAGGAAAATACACATAAAAATAATAAAGCAATGGTTGAAATGGTTTAAATTTCATTCTCTTGTTGCTCGAGGTATTTAAGTAAAGCCCTTTAAAATCTTGGTGAATTATATGCGATCACTCAGTGATTGCGGAATATTAAATTAAACTTAGATAAATCCGCATTGAAGGAGGCAGCACCCAATCCTGAATTTATTTCCCATTTTCTCTTAACAGCATCACTGCGCTCCTCTCTTTGCGATGACAATGTGCCAAATCTGGGCATTTTGAAAACATTTTCCATATGCTTTAGCAGGGGACTGATAGACAAAGAAGAAAGGAGATGATCTTTTTGCTCTGAGGTATTTTATTTAACCTTTTCTTTTAGATTTTTACTGATAAGCATTTTAAAGCAAAAGTTTGAGAATCATTGATTATGTGGCGTTTGTTTCTGCCTTTCCTTTGCACCTAGCTGTTCCTGGAACGCAGTTTTGCTTTATATTTTACTATGAAGCTGTCATTTATCTACCTTCACAACATTTCTTTTGAACATTTTGGGATTGATTTTGTTTCTGCTGTTTGTATTTAGCAATTAAAGGTTAATTTAATTATACATTTGTTAACTTAGATCAGATGGGCTGTTTGTTTATTGTAGGATTTAACGGGGATTCTGTGCCTGGTATTTTAGGGACATTACCTACAATGGTGGTGGCTTTTCTTCAACTAGAGATATCTGCACCAATCTCTTAGAAATCTGAGTGTTTAGATGAATGAATGTCCTGTTTAGAAATGATTTTATATTGTGGCCAGTTTAGGATACTGTTTCTATAGCATTTTATCCACTGGATATAGATGCTTTTAGGTTTTAAAAAGATGACAACTTTGTCCTCTGATGCATGAAATAAATTATTTCTTTCTCTCCTTTTTCTACTTGTCTCTTCTCCAACCTGGAACACCTCTTGGAGCTCTTTTCCAAACAGAATGTAATTTTTTTCACTGGCCACTCTTGATGTAAATAGCTCCATATATGTTTGGAGAGGGTGTGCTGTAGTCTTGGGTTTGTGTGTTGTGTAAGGGGTGGTGGCCATAAGGGGTCCTCCTTGATTTCAATAAGAGATGTGCAAGTGCTTGTGAAGTTAGAGAACTGCTATTGTTTGGGGAAAGACCAGCCTGATCTTGTTTATAAACACTGAGCTGCTTGCCCAGGGGAAAAAGAGGTCACTAGGCTATCTGAGATGTGACCTCAAGAAGGCCAGAGGGCTAGCTCTGACTTCTATCTCTCCCTATGTTTTTCCTTCTTTTCCTTAATTCTTTTTCTTCCACTCCCATACCCCATGTATCTCCTCCCCTCTTTCCCTACTCTTACCTGTGTCTAAGTTTACATAATGAGTACCTTCATCCCAAAGGTCAGAACCTCTGGCTTTGGAAGGGGGAGGGGGATAAAGCTGGCTTCTGAAACAAAGGCCAATAGTGGATTTCAGAGGAGAAAACTGTACACAGATAGGAAAGAACAGAGACCCTAGAGGGGAATTTATGATGATAATAAATAAATAAATAAATAAATAAATAAATAAATAAATAAGACTACATAAAGGAGATAACTGTTGTCTGGGTACAGAGAGGAAGGATTCAACTGCCCACAAACACCACACACACACACACACACACACACACACACACAGCACACAGGGGCTCAACATCCCCCCTCCCTCTTGAATGTCATTGACTTCACCTCTCACCATCAAAGAGGAAGTCTCTTCCCTCATGTTAAATCATATTGTAAATCCCCCCCCCCTTTGTTATTTCTCAAGGAAACATTGTTCACAGTAAGGTTTGGCGCACGCACACACACACACACACACACACACACACACACACAAGAGTCATCTTTGGTTATTTCACCTAAAAATGTGTTTGTGACACCTTCCCAAGCAAGGCTTGCACTTTTCCATTCAGTGTCAACTTCATACCTCCTCCTGACCCACAGAAACCCTGCCATCCTTTCTCTTACACACATATACACACTCACGTACACTGGCATCAGGTTTAAGTGTGTTTTGGAAGGAGCTGCCCAGTTAAACAAAAAATGTTAATTAACATACTGCCTTTGTTAAACATCCCCCGGGTGCAGAAGATCCAACAAAAAGAGGAAAGGAGGAGGGGGCTGAGGATCTGAAAGTGTCTGTGGCACACTAAAGGGTTTCTAAGGCTGAAATCTTGTAAGACCTCCTTTCAAACAGAGCACATCTATAGAGCCCGGAAGCATGGTCAAAAGACTGGGAACCTTTGCCTTGGGCTGGAGTCAGTCTGGAGCTGGAGGATGGGGCGGGGGGGGGGTAGGGGGGGGCAGGAGGTGGGGCATTTATTGGGGAATTGGTGAGGGGTGGCAGGGGGAGGGGAGAATCCACAGCTGATGACTTATTAACCGGGTTGGAAAGCTAGGGTGTCCTCAGCGTGGATTTGGGGAATAAAATGAGACAAGGAAGAAAAGTCTAGAAGTGGAAATTACCTTTTGTCTCTATGTTAAATTCTCCTTGCCTCCAACACTCAACACCTAACCAGCTAGTGTAGTTTTGAGATTCTCCACCAGCTTAGGGCGCAGGGGCAAGGTGCTAGTGCTAGAAGATTGGACTCCCCTGGGGTCGCTCTGCAAAGTAGAGAAGAGGGTCTAGGCAAGTTCTAGACGTGGCAGGAAAATCCTGTGCTCCTTTCACTTTGAAAAATAAAGTAGGCAATCCGCCGTGAGGGTGCGGGCAGGTTGGCATAGAGTTTAGGGACAGCGAGACGCTGGTGGAGAGTGGGTTGGGGGTGGGGGCGGGGGTCCAAGGTGCAGGGCTAGGGCTGGGTAAAGACTCGACTGGACCAGCTGGGGCGCTGGAGCCAGCGGCGGAGAAGGGATCCTGGGGGCCGCGGCTTCGTAGAGCCAGAGGCTGGGATCCGCCCGCGCCCGGGAGCAGCCCGCGGGCTGCGCTTGGTTTCGCCCTCGTCGCCTTGCCCCTGCCTGCGGCCCACCCAGCGCAGACCTGCTGTCGCTTCTGCCAGCAGCTCTTCCTGCGCCAGCGGGCGCACTCGGAGGCCAAGCCCTGGAGGAGACTCTTGACTCTGAGCTAGCGCTCTCTGCCCCTTCCCCTGAGCCCATTAACCCCGACCCTCACCCCCAACCTCTCTTCTTAAGAAAGAGGTGAAAGAAGACTAGAGAGAGATGATTAAAAACAAAACACACATGCACACATACGTTGGGAGGGCAACCCTGCCCAGCACAAGAAGGAATTGCAGAAGTGGCCAACTGACTCTCAAATCTGCCTCAGCTTTTGTTTTCTTACTTAGAATTCACTAAATACTCCTCCCTACCCTCACACGCGCACGCACACACACACACACACACACACACACACACACACACACAGAGCTGCATTTGCCAAGAAGAGATGGAGGGTAGCGGTGTCGGGGATAAAATAGCCACCAAATTTTCAAAATCATTTTCTTGTTTTGACATTTGTTGTTTTGACATTAATGGCATTAATGTTATTGATAACGTTTTCAGAAGGCAAAAAGAAAAGGAAAGAAAGAACTTTCAAACGCAATGATCACCATCTCCCTAGTCTTCCTTAGTAAAAGTAGACCTCTTTCTTCACCTGAGCCTGAAACAGACTTATTGTTCTCAGGTGTTTCCTTCATCATGCGCATTTACCCGTCTGAAATCGCAGGAAATGGTTTTTCCATCAGTGAGCTTGTACTCGGAGCCCTCTCCAGCAAAGGGCTTGATCTTTTCTGATTTGAACCTGAAAGTTTTCCTTGCCTTCAGTCTCTTGAAAAGTCCCCACCCCCTCCCCCATGCAGGGACCTAAAATAGTTTTGCTGTTGTTGTTTTGTGTTTTTTGTTTGTTTTTGTTTTTTGTCACAATGTTTGCTCTCTGGGGTGTTTTTCGGTAAACAGTAACGCCATATAAACACCTTTTTCACTTGCAAGTTACAGAGGTTTTAAATCTTACCCCTGTGTGCATGTGTGTTTTTTAACCCCACTGAGGTGCAATCAGATACTTCTAGCAAATTGGTAGTGCAGTTGCTGTGTGAAGGTGAGGCTGTAACAAAGTAACTAAAAAAATTATAAAACTTTGACTTTGAACAGATTTCTTCCTAAAGAAGTTGGAAATGGAATGATGTCTTTTTTTTAAACATTTAGAAACCTTGGTGTCTAAAGCACTGCTACATACGTGTACCCACTCCAGATTCCTAAGGAGGCATTACCCCCCCCCTTAATAAAGACCATGTCTAGGTTTTCTCCTCAGCTCCAAGTCTCTGGACTTTGTAAGCTAGCCAGTTGCTGAAGGCAAGTAGCTTTCCAGATACAGGCCTAGTTCTGCTCTTCAGGGAAATCCACAAGCCCATCCTCCCAGTTGTTTTGTTTGCATTTCATTCCATTTGCATCATGTTCCCTGATAACACAAGGGTTTGGGCCCAGGAAGACTGGTGCTCGCTGCCTCAGTTCCAATGCTTGTGTAATAAACCTCTGTTGGTATTTGGTAGCTTTGGTGATTAAGGCCTAAGACAAGGTTTTGAAGCAGATCCTGGCAATCCACAACTTCAAAGACCTGCCCAATCAAATCAAAAGCGGCTGATGCCCCCTTACCTGTCCAGGAGGCTGAAAATTGCAAATAGTTCCTGTTTCTTAGCTGGTTGGAATTGTTAGTCTTGCCTTCCCACTGCAATTCCTAGTTTTGAAATATTACATAAATGGTCTGTACTTGTGACCTCTGGTGTAGCAGTGTATCAAGATGCTATCTGAGTAGTGGTTCATAAATATACATATATATATATATATATATATATATATCCCATATTCAGTAGGGGGTATTTAAAAGTATGTCTATTCCAAGTTTTAGTTAATTATCTTTTAATGAAAGTGTCACTCATATTCACATCTGTAATATTGGAAAGAGATAATTAGATTTTCAAATGAGAATCAGCCACCTTAAATTTTGCACCAGAAAATACCAAGTATATTTCATTCTAATGAGATCTGTAGTGGGTTTTAAAATTCATCATAAAGTGGCTTCAAGAAAGATAACTCAACAGACTCGAAAGATGAAAGGTTTTCTTTCCCAAGTCTTGTTAAAGCTATTACATTGAACTTATGCAATTCTGATAAAATATTCAAGAATATTACATAAAAGCTAGGACTGGCCCCCCACTCCAGCAACCTCTACTCACTTTCATTTGGAAGTTTACTTTGACTAAACTAACCACTTCCAGCTCTCTTGCCCAGGGTTTTCTCTACTTCATATGCAAGTTAAAGATACTGTTTAAATAGAATGCCTGCGGATCCAGAGTGTAATTCCGCCTTTGAAAGAGGTTGGGCTGAACGGTGTTTGCACACAGCCAGGCACCCTTTATTTACATACATCTGCATATTTGCTCAGGCCCCCGCATTTCGCCTTTAGAATCCTCGTAGAGCATAGTCGAATAAACTAAGAACTAAAAGCTCTTCATTACCCTAACTCATATTTCTACTTAAAGCTCCTGGTAAACAAGTCTCTGATCTGATAGTAATTTGCTTCATTTAGAAAAAGAGAAAAAAAAAAATCTCGAATGCTTGAAGGGCATTGCTTTGAAACGATTTGTGCATTAAGTCTTCTCTTTGCTCAGTGTGTGTGTGTGTGAGTGTGTGTACGTGGGTGTCTAATGAAGTTTGAGAGTTGCGCGCAGGGGCGCATGGGGTGCGAGCCCTGGAGGTCCGCATCTCCTGTCCTCTCTGCGGCCGCCTAGTCCCGGGCTCCAGCCGCGGCGCTCCAAGCCTTGCAAGTCGCGAGGCTCCCGGGCTGCTCTGAGTCCCGGCTGCGCGTCATTTGCAGTCTGGGGAATGTTGATCACCTCACTAATTACACCTCTCTCTCTCCCCCCTCTCCCTCTCCCTCTCCCTCGCTCTCCTCTCTCATTCCCAGAGTGCATATCGGGAATAGACACACAAAGACATGCGCACTCAACTTAATCAGCCATTTTTTTAAACAGGGCTAAAACGATAATAATTAGCAGAATAAAGACATATCGGATTTTCATTTCCTTTCCTCCTTTTCCCAACCCCTTCACAACCAAACAGCGAGTCCGCGGTCGGCACATGCTTTAAACTCCTTCCGGACCCCCGAGGACCGCTCCGTGCCCCCCACTTTCTGCTCCAGCGTTTTTATTTTCACCCAATAAAGTTCGAGGATTATTTTTTTATTTTTTTTTTATATTTTTAAATGAACCCTCTCGTTTTACTTGGATGTGATCAGCTGTACGTAAAATAAAAGCAAAACAAAAAAGAGGCGAAGATCGAGTAGGAACTGCAGGGGAAATGGAAAGTAAGTTTTTTCTTTAACTTTTATTGAGTAGTTTGTGTTAAATTTAGGTCGAGTATCGATTATCTTTCCAGCCTGATCTTGCACAATCTTTGATATTTCGCTCCCTCTCTCTCCCTCTCCCTCTCCGCCTCTCTCCCTCTCAGCCTCTAGCTCGCTCGCTCCTGCTCGCTCTCGCTCACATCCCCTCATCCCGACCATCCCTTCCGCTCGGCCCCCCTTTTCCATCTCTTTCCCCCTTTTTGGCTCAAAGATTTGCTCTGCCAAGGGAGGGAGAGGGCACGGGGGGACCTGATTTTCCACTTTCGCTGCGGGGCTACGCTTTTCGGGATTTAACTTTTGGATGATGTGGCTGCTCGCCCACGTTCGCCCGAGCAGTTTTCTGCCTTTCCCCCCGATCTTTTCGGGTTCTGCCTTCGCCGGGAGCCTGGGGCACTTCGGTGACTGGGGAAGCTGTCAGCTAGACTGCGGCGCGGACACTGCCTGGGGTCCCCGGTCGCCCCGCGCCGGGTACCCGGGACTGGAGGATGCTTCCTCTGCACCCATCCTCCGAAAGTTTGGACGTTGACCTGTGGGGCTTGGAGCCCCTGTCGCCTCTCTCCCCCCCTTGCCCTCCCCTACAGCTTCTTAGGCTTCCTTTTTCTTCCTCTTTATTCCGCCCCCCTCCCCTTCTCAAGTTCTGTGCTGGGCGCTTGCTCTGCCGGGCTGCGGAGGCCGGGGGCTGCGGCCCGGCGCCGGGCTCCGGAGGATGGGCGAGCGCGGGGCTGGGCGGCAGGTATACACCCGCTCGCCAGAGCCGCCCGCCGCCAGCCGCCAGCCACCAGCCAGCGCTGTTCTCGGCGGTGCCGGCACCGAGGACCTGGGCAGGTCCGTTAAGAGGCGGGATCACCCGGCCTCCCGGCCGAGGACCTGGGGGCGGCGGCGGCTAGCCCCGGGCGGGATCGCCGCCCTTGGAGAGACACCCGCAGCTGGGGATCAAGAGCCTTTTCCTTTCCTTTTGGTAAAGGGCAAGTGCGTGTGTGTGTGTGTGTGTGTGTGTGTGTGTGTGTGTGTGTGTGTGTGTAACGGGGCTGTGGCCGACTGTGGGGACNATATATATATATATATATATATATATATATGTATGTATATATATATGTATATATATCTGTGTTAATATACATACCTAATTTACAGCTTACTTAGTCTTTACAGCATTAAAATACATTTTACACTGCAGCCACAGTAAACTTGTCCTGGTTGTATAAATGTTTTTTGATCTTTAATTTCTATAGCTTTGAAGATTATCAGAAAGATTCTAGCCTAAAATCTATTCTGTAGAACTGAGCAGTTTTAGTGTAAAGAAGAATCTTACAAGAAAAGACTAAGAGAAAAACAATTTTATTTTTTTGTGCTGATTTTGGCTCTTGTGTTTGGGAAAAAAGCTTATATAAGCCAAGTTAAAATTCTTCTGTCATCTGCTAGAATAACAAGCATGTTTTCACACATTCAATGCTTTAATCCTATTTGTCAGGTTGTTAGATTGTGTTTCCAAATCTCTGATTTAAACTGGCCCACACTATCTGTTTAACTAAAGTCTAGGAAAAGGAAATGAGTCCCTGTCACTAGGCTGTTAAAAGGTCAATAAGAATGACAGATTCCCCATCTCAATTGCAGATTTCTAGCTAAAAGCCAACTGATGTCAAGATTAAGTCAAAGCGGAGATCTCATGATAATAAACACTTTGTCAAAGATAACAAAGCAGAGAAAGGCTTAGAATAGGTAGCAGAGGAAGCTGGGTTTGTGGAAATTAGAGGCAATACAGAAATAGAGACAGAGATGAGAGATAAGGAGAGACAGAGAGGAGAGAGAGACAAGAGACAGGAGGTTTTTTTTTTTTATTTTTTTTTATTGTGTTCTCCTGGATTTTCAGTGGCTTGATCCCTATAAACGTGGAGTGGTTAAAGCTCATATGTAGTATTATATTTTTAGTTGGGTGGATGGATGGAAGAGTGAGGGAGAGGCTGCGGCTGCCGCTGCCTTTTCGGGTGTTGCTTAGATTAAGGCTGAGACTTGGCTGCGATTGGGACGCGACAGTGACACGGGCATCGATCGCTTCCATTGAGAGCAATGCAAAAACACAGCCCGGGTATGTAACAGTCTCCTGCCATCCGCACTTGTTTTACTTTATATTTACTGGCAAAACTGACGGAACAAGCTCGGACTTTCTTTCTTTCTTTCTTTCTTCCTTTCCTTTTGCTCTTTCTCCTTTTCTAACTGAAGAATAAAAGAATGGTGTTATACTAACTGTTGAAAAGGATGTGTTTAAATAAAGCAGAAAGGAGATATTCAGGATGATTTCACTACCTCCGTGACTATTTTAGAGTTTTTCTTCTCCACTGAGAGGCATATTAGAGAGTATGATGTTTTCCCTTTTTCTTTCCTCATCTTAGAATAAAATAAGATAAAAAAAAAATCCTTAAGGGAATATTTGATAGTTTTCAAGGGCTGTGGTTTCCAGCAGCAGGAGGCACACAAAAATAAAAGACGGCTAGCCAGCTGTTTTAACCTCTTGCACCTGGCTTCAGTGTGGGGATCATAAGGTTCATACAGTTATTTTTTAATGGTTTTAATATTTATGGCATAAACTAGGGTGAGCATCACTATGTGTTTATTCAATAGTTGGCTGCTCTTGTATTAAAAAAGTAAACTCATATTTAAATGTTTTCCTTTTTTATAGCAATGGAGATAGGGTCACTGAAATATGAGGATAACACCATAAATCTGAAAAGTGAAATGTACCCAAGGAACAAAGAAAGGTCAGGCAAACCAGCTGTGTAAGTCACAGCAGCAGCACCCACTGTGGGGCGAGGTGGAGACAGTGGCTCTGGGTCTGGGAACTGAAAGTTGCCACTTAAAGTTAAAACAGAGGCAACCATGTTTGGCTCTGTTGTAATCTTTTGCAGTTTTTAGCAAAGTAGCTTAACTCTGTTCATTAATTTTGAGCGAGTTGGCTTATTTTAAAGATGCTGCCACAGCAAGGGAAAACATAAAAGAGACTAAGAAAATTGCTGTTTAATATTGTAGAATTTACTGCTTTCAAGCTGACCATGAGCCTAAATTTACACAATGAAATTTGATTATCTCTAATAACAATATTAGATCCTGCCCTGGATGGATGAGAATTGAGGTGGTTTTGTTGATTGCAAGGGTTTAATGTTGCATTTCAGAATCTGATGTGGTTTGGCCTCCCTTCCATTAACTGGAAAACCCCTGAGGTTTTACAATTATTTCTTAAAGATAATACATTTAAGATTGCATTGGTAGGCTGAAGAAAAGTCATAAAGGCAAGAAGGGAAGCCCTTAATAACTCTTGAGGTTCAGACATGTTCAGCAGTTAGATTGGCTCTGACTTCAGCAAGGGTCGACAATGTGTCATTTCCACGAAGCCAAATCGCCCTCTGCCTATATGATATTAATGTGCAAATCAATATTTCAGGGATTAAATTTCCCTTCTTCATTTTTTATGGTTTCTACCTCAATAAGTCTCAAGTCTATTAGAAGAGCCTGGATGATTTAAAATCTTTCACTGCAGAAGGGCTTGTCGTACTCTTGTTTCACAGACCATTTTAGGATTTTCGTTATAAAGACTAAAGGCACCCTAAAGAAGTTGTGAGGCAGTATAGAGCCAGGCTTAATATTGTAAAGCTCTTGTTTGATTAAGAGCTAAAAGGTATTGAAAATATAATACACATGTTTATGTACTATATATACATTCTGCTGCTTTAAAAATATTATGTTAATCACCTATTGATTTATTTCAAAATCAATTGAAGATCTTTTCCTAGAGGTGATTTGTTCAGCATTCCTAAGGACTGTGTTAATTTTCTGAAAGACTGTGCATGAATTGGCTTGGTGTGAGAGTATTGGAAGGGAGATATTTTTCACTTAGGCACATTTTCCTAAGAAGTACTTTTAGAAATCATTGTTTGTGACAGTCATAATCAAGTGGTGTCATTTGCATACACTGTTGTCATAGCTATCATTGAGTTTTCTGGCTGACTGATTTATCTGATATCTGTTAAATGAGGCCTCCTTCACTTTTTCACATTTTCTTTCTAGCACTTAGTAGGGACTATGCTTTTTTTGATTTTCTTGGAGAAACAGAATTAGAAAAGAAAATATGTGAGTTGATTTGAAATAATACAAAGCAGAAATGTGAGGGGGCTGAACTAGAAGATTGTGACTTTATCACATAATCTTGGGAAGGCCTACTGCCTATCATTTGCTCGTGGTTTATAGTCTTAAACCATCTGGACTAAGTTCCGCACAGCTGCACGAATTTCATATGTGATAGAACATTTTTTCCATTCAGTGTGAAATGTTCCTTCCTAAAAAATGTACACCAGACTCGCTTAATTTAGTCTGTTAAAAGGAACGCACATGCAGAAGGACAAAAGGCTCTTTAATCTCTGCAAGCTGTTTGTTTTTCTTCAAGATTCCTGTCTGTTTGGGTTTGAAAAGTCATGTTTATTGAGGAGATGATTTTGAGGTGTGACATTAAAATAATCTATGATTTTGGACTGGTAGCTATGCTCCTATTTAATTTGCAGAACTTCTTTTTATGCCTGTCAAAACACAGAGTCAATCTATCCTTATTTACAATTAATCTCAATAAAATTAATCTTAGCTATGCTTTGTTCAGTGGCTTAAAATATCTAATTATATTCAATTAACTGCTGTTATAGTAATTAACATTGCTTAATTGCCTCTGCATATATTTATGTAAAGCTCATTAGGTGCTGCTGACTCCTTTTCCCCTTTCTACTTGCTATTTTTGCTGTTGTCAAACCATTTTTATCTCCCAAGTTTCGACAGTGCCAATGAGAACAGATTCTTGACATTTTCTTGAAATGAATGTGATTGTTTTCCTATAGAAAATACTTGTTAGGGGCCTTTAACTACTAATCTAAGGGCTATCCTGCCACTACCACCTCTTCATGTTCCTTATCCTTGGTTTCTAGTACACTCACAAAGTATTTTCTGTCATTGTTGCTAGGAATATGAGAAGCCACATTAAGCTTTGTGTTTGTAAATGAAGAGCCTTTCTGTGTCTGCCTAGGGGCTGTCCCTACAGGCAGTGGTTTTTTTGTAGGGTCCCCCCCCCCAAAACCATTTGAAGGGTTAAAGACTTGGCCAAGGTTCAAACTGAAAAGCACCCAGGGAAAGTGCATGTGAATATGTACAAGTTTCATGTAATTAGTGCTTAATTATATTAACATATGCAAATTGTCAACTTAGGAGCTTGTTGAGCTGGCAAAGATCAGCCAGGCACAATTGCTATATTGTTCTGAAACAATAATGGATTTCAAGTTGGATTGTGGAAACACATAACTAGCTATCTAATTTAACTCATACCATGGTGAAATTTCATTAGTCTCCATGGAGACTGGCTTAATTGTGCTGACTAATGTTCTGGGCTGTAGAATGTCCAAAAAGGAAAGCGTTGTTTGCCTAATCCACCTTACAATGACACTTGTTTGTACATGTTTCCCTTGTGTGGGAATTTGCATATGCAAATAAATAGTTTCTCTGCCCCATTTGTCATGGCTGTTCATTACCCATGAAGAGGACATTGTTACTAGGCTGTTACTGAGGCTCCCAAGACTGGAGAGTGTCAACCAGTCCAGCTACATTCTTTCATAATTTGTTTCTGATTAATAGACCAGAGTGAGTCTCATTCTCTTTGGGCATCTGCAGTGGAAGGTCAGTTCTGTAACAAAAAAGAGTTTCTGCAGTAACTGAAAGACTTTTCCTGCTGCTGTACCTCCTTTTCTGCCCATTGGTTAACAGAATGATATTTATAATAATGTATTCTTGTCCAAAGAATGCCTCTACTAATAACCTCTAGTTTCCTAAAGCAAAAAGATAGGAAAAGAAATGAGATTCTGTTATTGGAATATTAATCCTGTTTTTGACAGAAAGGTAAACTGATATAATTGCTTTTCAGTTGAAGGCATGGGGGTTTATACAAGTGTGAAAGCATCGGAAAAGGATTAGCATTTTTTTGCATAATGAAAAGCTCTGTTGAATAGGGTCCCGAAAGGCTGACTGAATGACTAAGATGAAAGGAAAATGAAAATGCAGGCTTCTCTTTCTTTATGCCTATGCTCTGGTCGCTCTAAAGTTATGTTTGTCTAAGACGTGAGCAAACAAGTAGTGGCTCAGATTTCAGCAACTTTCTAAGATGCTCCTAGTTCTCATCATGATTGGGAAGTAATATGAATGGCCATAGTACAAGCTAGTGGGTGAGCGCAGAGTTTGGTGTGGAGACCTTTTCAGAAGCATGCCAGGCTAGCCAAATATTGACTATTGAGCATCAAGAATTCCCAGAACTTTGCTGGGAAAAACAATTGTTTCAAAAGAGGCCAGTAGTATAGCATGAATATTCAATTCATTTAATTATAGAACATATAGTACACCTCCCCCCATTAACTATAAATATCCCAATTGACTGCTTCACTAGAGGAGGAGTTGTATATTCTGACTTTTGTCAATGTTAAGTGTTTTAAGTGGCTTATCAGCTTTTGTAACTAGGAGGAGCTAGCTGAAGAGAATACAAAGTTGCCTTCTTGGGCTTAATTCATAAAGTTCTGATTGCAATTTTCTGTTTACTTTGTAGATGTGTTCACATTTATTTTTAGAAAGGTCTTTTGAAGGATGCCTAGCTGAGAACGTTTGGAATTGTGTTTTTCCTGGTCACTAGTTAAAGCTGTAGCTGGTTATCAGTAGACACGTAATCAGGTCTCTGGATGATGTTTCTCCAGCCCTAATGAGGGCAATGAAAATACCATGTGTTGAGACACTTTCAAAGGTGAGAATTGGTTCTTTTGCATATATGTAAATTGATAGCAGTGTAGATCATTATTTATATGTACACATTTTGAGCAAGTTCTTTCAGATTTAGAGTTAAAACAAATGATCCATTTGAAAGCTGCCCCAAAGCAAGGCGGAAAGACTCCTTCAAATAGATACTACCCTAACTACTTTGTGGCTAGACTGTAGAGCTTCCATTTGCCTAGGCACTTCAGTGGTTCAGTCACTGGAATACTGTTAATGTTATATGGAAACTTGGGAAATCAGAAGTGTTTTCCCATAAATTAGAGTGTAAGGGTTGCCTCTTGAGTACAGCATATTGTAAAGGAAAAGTCTTTGATCTTAAGTTATAAAGTCACCCAAATTCTTTACTGGAGTCCTTTTTAAAATTTGTCAAGAAATTCTGGATTGTTTCAGAAACTTTTATAGTTAACTTTATGATATGCTTGAAAAAAAGTCTTAAAAGAACAAAAAATCCACATGGAGGCTATTTTTTTTACATGCATAAGGGCTTATTAAGGTATTTCCATAAGAAAAATGTGTTAATTTAAAAAATAAATTCATTTATATTTTAAGACATTGTTAAGCAGGCACCATGTGTTGTAACTGGCAGATTTCCAGCCACCATGGATGTGGATCACACGTGGGTTAATAGTAGCTTATGTGATGTCTGCATTCTTAGGAAATGGGCAAAAGCCCAGGGTATTCTGATATCAAGATGGTAGGAATCAGACAGAGCAGAATCTATGTTTATATGCGAACAGATGGACACACGTGAGAACTAAAAGTGCACAGTTTCTCTTGGCACTTGTTTTAGTTATCCCTGACGACATAACCAAGATCCTAGTGCTCTCCTGGTCTTTGATGGCTCAGGATGAAATGGGCTTTTAATGAGGGCTCAGTGGCATTATTTTCTTGCACGAAGACTGTGCTCCTCATGAACTTTCTGGAGTTGATATTGTGTTAATTCCCTCATTTCAGAAGTTCACAAGTCGCCTTGGAAGTTTGATATGGCTTCATGTTTGACATACAATCCCCAGGTCAGGAATGGCTGCTCGCTGCTCAGCTATTCTTTAAAGGGTTGTGAGTGAAGTGAAATACTTGCTGCTTGGAAGCATTTTTGGATGTAAGCACACCATGCAAAAATAGCTTTGACACTGCAGTCATGTTTGCCAAGTGATATCTCTAATATCATTTTTATTCATTTTAACATTCTAAAGATTTGAAAAATAGACAGACTTTAAGAATTGGAGCAGACTGACTTGGTACATATGTTAGAATGACCCAATGGTCCAAGAAAACTTGATTAGGTGTTTTGATCATCCAGGTCAGCTTGCCTGTCCTGGGGACACAGCAGTGCTCAGGTGATAATTACTGGGTGGCATGTCCCTTTAAAACCAAGGTTTATAAGTTCCATCATGTCCTAGCTATAAAAACAGAAAACAGTCTATGAATATTTACTGAGATCTAAATCATTTTAACCAGGGAAAATTGACTTTGGGGTTAAATATGTATTTTATAACTCTTCATAAAATTCTTCATTATAAATAAGAAGAGAAATGCATAGCTGTAACAACATTAAACTACAAAAACATACTACTACTGATAAATTTCATCTCTTATATTATTAAAATCAAAATAAAATAAAATTTTGTAGAGGAAGATTTTGGAGCATCTTAACATTTGCCTGTTTAGAAGAATAACTTGAAGAAGACAAAATATTGTTAGATTTATTTTTTCCAGACACCTTCATGAAACCACATCACTTCTGTAAACTGAAGTTGTAGTACTTAAAAAAACGCACATACATTTAAGAATGATGTAATTCTACTTGACTTCCTGATCCCATTAATTGAGAATGAGAATGAGTCATCTCTTTTGTTTTAGTAGATAAAATTGTGTTTGATCTTTGGTAACACTCTTATTCCTAGGAGTGCTTACACACACACACACACACACACACACACACACCCCTACCCTCTTTTCTTCTTAGGTGCACTCATAGTGGTAAATTGTGAAACTTGTCTTCCACAGAGTAAATTTCCTTCGTTTTCTAAGAATTAGCCAAAATAAACTCCTTAGAAAAAAAGCAGGTGAGTTGTTGAGACCACTAAAACCTCTGAAGCTGGTGGAATTAGGAGACAGCCTTCCAGTTGTTCAGTTCAGTCGGGTCCTTTGGAAAAGAGGAACTGAGTTCAGGAGAAGTTATTGACTTACCCATCATGATAGGAGAATATGAAGACAAGAACAAGGACCAGCGATCATCTCCATATGGTGTGTGTTTGGAAAGGGGATTTTTGCATGAATGAACATGAAAGTTGGAGGGATAGCGGAAGAGAAGTAAAGGAAACTGTGTGACAGCAGTCCAACAGGGATACTGTATACTCTCAGAGGTGAGCTCTCTGCTTCAGAAGTGAACCAAGCAGAATCCAGACAGCCTCCCAACCTCCCAGCTCTGTGACTTTTAAACATAGTTTTATGTTAAGAGGTTAGACTAAGTGCTTTGAATGGTGAGGAAGAATCTATGTTTCATAAAAATACTGATGACCTCAGTGATTTAAAATGTTTTTTTTTTAATAATCACAAACATAGTGTGAAGAAGAAACTTTCCAATCTATGAGAGGAAGGTAAAGGAAGACAGGGCTGTGAAGTTTTAGAGGTAGAGAAGTGTACAGAAAGAATGCATATAGTTTGGCCAGCCCTCTGACAGTTTACCTTGGATTCCTTTTAAGTGTGTTTGTTTACTTTCATTTACATTTTCAAGGAGAATATTCTTAATTTCTTAGCAGCACAGTTACAAATGAGTACCAAGTTAGATACATGTTATCTTTAGTAAATGAGATCTCTACGTGAGCTTCTCTAAGTTTAATCTTTTTAAACCTCGGTTTCCTCATCTGTGTCTCAAGGTTACTGAACATAAGGATTGTGAGCTGCAAAATAAGTCAAGATGAGGTAACTTACTGTGATTCCTTTATTACTGTTGTTTTTCTAGTACTTCCTTTTAACATAATGCTTGGCTGACAAGCATTTGACAAAGCAAATCTTCGTGGATGTAAGAGAGCAGCTCTCTCCCTTGGAAGAATTAGGCAAAGATGAATTAGTCTATGATGTAGGAAAAGAGATAGCTTTCAGGATATTTTCTCATTGGCAAGTCTCTGGATGACATCTAGCTTGCCAGGTGGCTCATCCTCCACAACATTATTTCCCACTCCATCATCAAAACTTGGTTTAGTTATGAGGGCTTCTAGATATTTAATGCATTTCTGGTTCTTCATTTTTCTAAGAAGCAAATTAGGACAGAAACTGTTTTTAAATAATTCAGATCATGGTCAATTCACATGAACTCAAGATCCTGACTGTCCATTAAATACAATAATAGAAGAGACCACAATGCTCAATTCACTCTTGCAGTTGACCGAGTCTGTTTGAAAGTGTGTGAATTAGGGGCTGGAGAGATGGCCTAGCGGTTAAGAGCGCCGATCCCTCTTACAGAGGACCCGGGTTTGATCCCCAGCACCCACATGGCGGCTGAGAACCGTCTGAAACTCCAATTCCAGGAGAACTCCAGTTCCAGGGGAATCCGAGACCCTCTTCTGACCTCCGCGGCATTGCACGACACGGGTGCACAGACTTGCATGCAGACAGTACATTCATACACATACAGAAATAAATAAAATTAATAAAAAAATTCTTTTTAAAAAGTGTGTGAATTAGAGGGTTCTTCCAAAACTAGCTTTCATGCAGTAGATACATTTTTCTATGTACTTATTAGGAGATTTTAATAGGTCATGATAGGAATACAGGTCACACTGTTACATGGTACCGTATTAACCAAAATTCATACCAATGAAAAGACTCACCACACACACACACACACACACACACACACACACACACGTACATGCACATCCAGTACTATCTACAGAATCACTATATCTTCTTTGGGAATGTTATAGCAAAGTTATTAGTATTCACTTAGATTAATTCTTAGGGGAAATCACAGACTTTTATCTTTTTGTAATAATGCATTATTTAGTGGAGGTTAGTTTCAAAGATGCTAAGATTGCCTAAGAGTTAATAAATATAGAAATGCAATGTTATGGGCCATGTAGAAACTGCAATATATTTCTGTTATGGTTTCTAAAATAATTTCATTCTTAATAATCTTCCATTATAATACATGCTAAGTACACATTTATACTCAAAATTGTTTTTATTTTTATGGAAAAATAAGTGGTCTTGGATTTTAATTTCCCAACTGCATAAGAGTTCTTCAGATAAATTGCAGTCTCCATGAGGACAGTGCCCACATGTGTTTAACCACTATATCCACAATGATGGACATATTATTGGCAAATTTCTTGCTCAGTAAGTATCTGTTGAGTGAATGAATAATGGTTATTAAGAACATACACTGGAAACTTCAGTTTAAAATAGTAGTGGACTCTTCTCATCTCATAATATAGGTACTGAAAAGAAATATCCAAACATAAAATCAGCTGGTCATTTTTGGAAAATTCCTTAGAGAAAACTTTCAGGGCAATGTGAATGGGCTTTTATATTAGAGCTATAGATTGTTGCAGTCAGAAGAGAAGGGCACATTTCCCTTGTTTAACTGATAAAGAAGCTGAATTTCATAGAAAGTTTTAGGAGACACCACATAACTCTAAGTTGCAGTCGAGGAAATCTGGGGGTTCAGTGTGTGTATGTGTGTGTGAAAGTTGTATGTGTTCCCTACAGTGACATCTAACATTTTTCACTCTAAGTAGTTTAATTCTTCTTCTGCCATGAATATGAGAATTATTTGTTGTTATGGAGATTTTTTTCTTTAATTTATTACTAGTAAATTTATTCCTAGTAATTTATTTCCTAGTAAAAGAAGGGTTTTGTTATTGTTATTTTGTTGTTGTTGTTGTTGTTGTTGTTGTTGTTTTGTTGTTTGCAGATGTTCCAGCCATGTGATAACTGTCCTAACTGGCTGGGCTGGATTATAAAGCTAAGCAGGTAGAGATAGGAACAAAATTGCTGAAAGGTGAAAGCATGCAAGGAAAGTGGGAAGGAGCATTTCATTCTTGAGAAGAAGCAGGTTCCACATTAGAAATCATTCTGGTTTTCCAGAAGTTGCTGGTCATCGAAGGCTATTTAAGTACTCACTGTCAACAAGGAAATCATGGGCAGCACTTAAAGTGGCTTACCTCTGATTTATTCATAAACCTCACATGAGCTCTTGGCTTTGTTCTTGCTCTAGAAAGGAGGACTGATGCCAAGAAGGACAGGAATAAAGAGCTTCTTGCATGGTCCAAGAGTGAATAGCGCTTTACCCCAAAGCCTGACCTCCTTTCTTGTGGTCTGTTATGGAAGCATTGATTCTGATTGGTTGTGTGTCTTCCAAGGAATCCAGACAAGAGGTTATAACAAGAACCTACTCTATAAACTCCGTAGCCTATGTAACAAGATCAGGGTGACCGAACTTGGGTTCTCACTCAACCTGAAGTTGGTGGTGTTTATGCAAAAGGCAAAGGCTTTCCTTTCAAGAGTTTGATGTTTAACAGTAGTTGGAAAAATATTGCCTGGTTCTAATTGAAGTATATGATGATGGCAGAATGAAACTGGTTTTGACAATCTCTCCCCCTACTGAAGTACATAGAGATTTAATAACAGAAAATTAAGTGGGTGAGAATAAAGTAGGTGCATGTGGGTGGGAATGAAGAACAGGGATGGCTGACCCACTGACAAGCTCTAGCTGCCCATGTTGAGAGGAGGATGGGAAGGACGTACATTTAAACGACAGTCGACTGGCTGGATTGCACTGGGCCAGAGGTTGAGTGGTTATTTAAATCCCCAGAGCCATATTTAGTTTATGCTAGTCCTTCCCCACCCCCAGTCTTGTTCCCATTGACTTCCCTTTTCCTCCTCTGATGGTGTTGGTTTCTTATTACTTACAAAGCATATATTTACAAAAAAACCCACTTTTCCTCCAATTTTCACAACGCATTACAAGAACCCAGAAGAGCCATATTAGGAGATGGTGATGAGAGTTAACGATATATCTTTAGATAAAGCCATCCTCCTGTGCAATCACATCAGAGTCATCAGCTCATTTGTCATGGCTGGAGTGAAAATGTCAGGACCAATGAGTGTATGACTGCCAAAGGGGCGAAAGGGCTTTTTGAGAGAGGCATTTTTGTACATGGAGTCGGCCATGGCTTAGATTGAGCTCCAGGGAAATATTGGGATTAGCCAATGTTGTGTACAAATCCTTAGTATAACAGAGTTAGTCCGGGAAATGGGAAGGATGGGGAGATGAGGATTGGTTCATTTCTAGAAAAAAAAAAAAAAAAGCTTTAGGCTGAAGCTGGGAAACTATGAAAAAGAAAGAGATGATTTATTCAAATCATATTGACATATACATTTGCAGTCAGAATGAAGCCATAGAGTTGAGAAAGCGTCAAGAGACAACCAGCATATCATATACTAAATATGTATATATCTACTAAACATGTTTGCATGGCGTTTAAGTTCAGCTGCATTAAAAGTTTCAATCTTTACCTTCATTTAAATATTTTACAGGGAAATACCATTTGGACATGCCTAGGTGACATTCAGATATAAAGTGCTTCTGACAGTAGAGCAGAAGTTAATACTTAATCTAAATAGCAAAACTCACAGTGAAATACCTGTTACATTGTTGAACTTACACAAAACCAAGAAGCTAAACTTTCTTTATAGAGTTCATTCTGAAACTTTAATTGAAAAGTAACTGATTTTCTTCCCTTACAGAAGTTCTTATCTTTGATAGACCAATACTAGCAGATTTATTTCATTTTGAATCCAGCTAACTGTTCTCTTTTAGATAATGTACCCATACAGCCTTTTCTTGTTTAGTTCTATTGATTTACAGTGTTAAAGTGAAATAATCTGATACCTATTTCCTGCCCTTTGAGTATTTGTCGTCAAAGAAGCTGATTAGTTTTTCCCCTAGCTCTTTAGCTGTTTTAAATGTATAATTATCATTGCATGTCATTTGATAGCTGCACTAATTGCTGCCAACTATTGTCTGTTTGCACTTAATGCTGAAACCTGATCAACATCCTGCTTCGGTTGATGTTTGGTGGTAAACTTTAATTAACTCTTATTGCATTGAAGAAGAGTTCAGGCTTGGTGCTAACTAATCATTTACCTTCATTATGTCCTGACAGCTCCACTTGTTCTTGGCCCTAATAGATACACCAGTCAGTAAATAAACCTGTAAACCCCATGCCTGGTAGCTGCTCCACACTAATATTTTGCTACTTAAAGTATAAGATAATTGGGCTCAGATAATTATTTAGTTAGTTTCGTATCTCTAGTTCTGCAGACACTAATCTTAAATTGCTTCTTTCATGCTGGACAATTTCATTTTAATAGAAACTGTAGATTTGAGATAACATTATTTCTCCAACATTGTTCCTCTGAACATGCATCTTTTGAATCAATACAATTAAGCTTGTCTCCTGTTGGAATTCTTGTAATTATTTTTCCTGAAATACTTTTCCTGTAATGATATTGAAGTTAAAGTAATCAGGTTACCAGCAGATCATGTAAAATTCAACTCAAAATTGCTGGTTGCTTGATTTTAATTTGTCTGACATCAAGTTTGTTTGAAAAGGGATAATATGTGGGTAAACCAAGGAGCTTATAATTATGGTTGACGTTTGTTTGTTTATAATGAAATCTAATTAAAGTTCATACATTTAAAACACAAAAGTTAATTACTGAATTGCTCACTTCACTGATGTGCACCACTCAAATTAACTTGAGGGGAGAGAGAGAGAGAGAGAGAGAGAGAGAGAGAGAGAGAGAGAGAGAGAGAATAAAAATAGAAAGAATCAAACCAAAAAAGAGGCCCAGACAAAAGGCTGTTCATAATAGAAATAAAATAGCTAACTAATCTTAGTGATCAAACATAAATTTGCCAATATTTCATCCACAAGAAAACTTGGCATTCCACTTATGTTCCCTATTATGTTAGTCCTAATGTGGTTTTTGATGCAAAGTAATTTAAAATATTTACATGGGATATAAAAACAGCATTGTATTTGGTAGACTCTAAGAGTATTATATAGTAAGAGCCACTTGGTAGTGATTTAAAGAATTATGCATATAATTTTCTTCATTAAAACTATTTGAAATCCTGTAAAAGCACTGAATTCATTGCTCAGGAACTAAGAATGTTTGCTAGAATACCTGACTTGTGATTAGTTTTATGAAGATAATTAACAGTAGGTTTAGCCTGCAAGGAATGATTTTTTTAAATATATATTTTTAAATTTTATTTATTTTTATGTGTATGAATGTACTGTCTGCATGTAGGTTTGTGCACTTGTGTCATTCTATGCCAAGGAGGTCAGAAGAGGGTGTCGCATTCCCCTGGAATCGGAGTTAAAGACGGTTCTCAGCCACCATGTGGGTGCTGGGGATAGAACCCAGGTCCTCTGCAAGATCAGTCGGCGCTCTTAACCACTAGGCCATCTCTCCAGCCCCAGGAATGACTTTTTTAAAAATGTACTTAACACTATGATAGCCATTGTTATATTGGCTATGAGCCCACATAGGTGGGAATAGTAAAACAAATAAGCATAATTTTATTTTTACTTTAAATACTCAGCTGTCAGTAGCCTGATAATCAGTTTTCTATATGGATAAAGAAGGATAAATACAGAGAGGTATTAAAACATTGTTATATGTATATTTGATAAAGCAGATGATAGTTGTTGCTAAGTGGGTGAATCTGTTTAAAGCTAAACACTCCCCAGTTATGTATGCATTACTTAAATCAATTCAGATTAATTTTTAAATACTCAGGTGTGATGACTCAGCATTGCTATCAGCCAGATACTCAGATTGTTTTTATGCAGGAGAGATCAGTGAATTATATTTTAAAGATGAAAAATATAGATGCAGGAAAGAGCACAACTAGAATTTTTAAATTTCAAAGACATAATTGAAAACTCCATGAATTTTGAAGGAAACCTAAAGGGTTCCATGTTATCACTTCATATTTTAGTCTTATATACGTGAACTTTCAAGTGCCTTTCAGGAAGGGACCTGAAAAGGAAAAGCAAAATGTTCACCGTTATGATGCTTTGAAATAGAGAGTCACTTATACAACCTGTAGTACTTCCAGGGAATAAATTTAACTGTATTTTAATGGAATGCCTTATTGAGTGTTAGATTTATATATTATTTAGGGAAGAGAAATTTAGAAGATCAGGTAGCCATTAAATCTAATCTTACTTTGTGTAGAGGAGAAAAGGTGAAGGTGATTAACACTTAAATATTACCAGGTCACTGGCATTATAAGGCACCCTTTTTCTTCTTTAGATGATAAAAAATTCAGTGTCGTCTCTGAGTATTGGCAAACAACAGCTTAAACAACAGCTTTCTAGTAATACTTTAGCTGATTAGGGCCCCCTTACCCTTTAATGAAGCAATCATCACAAAACCCAGTGTCAGCTGGAATGCTAGCAAAATGGTATCAAAGAGAAAGCCAGAAAGAGGCATAGGACATAATTGCAGTTCAAGTCCTCATCTCACACCCATGCAAACTATTCATTTTCAATTAGCACGAATAAGAAAATGAGAAATCAGCTCTATTGGTAGAAATTACCCAAGTTTGTTTCCAGAGGTAGCTAAACTTGGATCCATCTTGCCCACTGATTATGAAATTTTCCTGAAGCAAACAAATAAAATGAGTCATATAACAGCATAATTTGGTTAAAGAGAGACTATTGATTCTTCTGTAAGCAAAGTAGCTGAAGGTTGATTAAAGTTGTAAAGAAAACTGAGTAAAACTCCTATTTCCCACAAGTAATCAAATTAAGAATTAGTAGACTCAGTGGTAAGGTATACCTTTCCTCATTAGCTTTGCAATACATATGTTTAATGCTATGTAATTGCCATATAAAGTTCATGTATATTTAATGATGTGAAAGAGAACTGGGGGAAATGAGACTAGGAAAAGAGGGAGGGAAAGAAAGAGACAGAATCAAAGAGGGAGAAGAAGAGGCCTGGATGACAAGGGTCCTATTTATAGAGAAGGAAACCAATCTGCAGTGAATCGCTAATTTAGATTTTAATGGGAAAAATGAGAGGGAAACAAGGGAAAATACTTAGTTGACTCACACACTTATACTTGCCTTTGTAAACTTTCCCTTCTTAAAAATGTGCTTGTTCTAAATGCTGAATATATTTGGTTACATCCTTCTATTCAAACTTAATTACCTTCTCCCCTTTGTCGTGACATGGGTGGAAAGTTTTTGCCGTGTCAGGAGAGGTCGTCACACATTCTTTTGCAGTTCGCTTCATTAATTCCTTCTTGCAGAAGCATTCTCTCTCGTGCTGGGAAGGTAGAAGGGTGTAACAGAAGAGCCCTGAAACATCAGCAGGAAGCTCTAAGCTGGTTAATGCAGTATAATTGTCTGGACATAGACTGGTCTTTGTTTGTGTGGTTCACTCCGAATCAGCTGTAATTAACTCCAGAGTGTTTCCAGATTGCCAGCAAAGAAAAATTACAGCTTTTCTGTTTTAAATTGTAAAGCTCACAAACATTAACTATGGAGATTGCATTTACTTTGATATATTTCTATCCTGCAAGGAAAAGAGCTTGCTTGCCTCCCCCACCCTACCTCTAAAAATGTGCTTTGTTAAGTTATTTGATTTAGTGTCTATTGGAACATAATGACCCCTTAATAGTTGGGCTTGAAACCTTTTTACTTAATATTTTCAACCCTTTGCCTTCCCCTTTGCTAACATTTTTAATACCGCAATTGGAAAGAAGTTATGCAATCTTTTATGAAATGCTAAACATGGACTAAAATAAGCAAATTGCAGGGAAGGTTGGAGACCATCCTCAAGGGCTGAGATCAAAGATGTGTGCTGATGTAACTGGGGCTTCCACTCAGGTGCCTCACCTGTGTTTTGAAATATCAAAAGAGAGACCATGAAGAAAGGACAATTTCACCACCTTCTTCCTGTGGTCAGCTCACCACACCCTTTGTCAAGCTTCTGTGAAGTAGTTTGTAATTATGAATTCCAACATGGATAAAAATGAGGTGGCGGTGTGAACTAACACAGCCTGGCACACAAAAGATCTATCAGCAACTGACGGAAAAAAAAAAAAAGTCCAGCCAAAAATGTTTTTTTTTCTTTCTTCTGAATTTAACAATAAGGAATTTAAGCCTCAATGTGGCTTTAGCAACCAAAGAAAAGAAGCTCTTGGTGTCTGCATAATGCCACTTTGATGGATTTTTTTTTCATCAGTTCTCTGTACGTGGCAACAAATAAACAAGTATAATTATGCTTGTGAAGGCCTATTCATTGCTTTGTCAGGATTAGATATATGTGCCGTTTTCACACTGCGCCTCTCTTTTGTCTTTGACTAACTCACTATGACATATTGATAGAGGATTTGGAATCAGGAAAAGGCCACAGCAGAGACAGTGATGACCTTTTGGAAACTTGATATAATTCAAGGATTTTTATTTATTTTCTATTTTTTTTTTAATTTGTAACTTGTTTCCAAATTCTCTTGTAAGCAGACAACTTTTAACCCATTTCAGATGGAGTACCTAAAGTCTCAAGCATGTGAGGGGATGGCTAGACAACAGAGGAGAGTAAAAACAATAGGCTAAGTAGTGCCTTGGTCTACTTTCCCAGCACTTAGCAGAGTGGCTAACCTAGCATTCCTTTCCCATTATTCTGGCCTCTTGATCAGATCACGTTCTTTTTAATCATTTCACAAACACTGTCTCACTGGACCATAGAGGAGGGCTGGGACAGCCTCAATTAAAAAACAGAGGTAAAATTGGCCTCTCTTGATTTTGGGTTCTAATGGGAACTCTGAGTGCTGAATGGGAAGGCATTCTGCTATTGTTCAGAATCCACTCCTTTCATTAGCCTGGCTCCTAGTAGGTGGGTTTGGTCATTTAGCAGAGCAGAGTTTAGGCAGCAGTGGCTGCAGACGAAAGCAAAGCAGAAGGAGCAAGAAAAGTTCTTTTCTGCATATTGTCTGCTGTTTCCGAAAAAGGGATTTGACACGATCAAAGTCACTGATCTTGTGAATTCCTGAGAATACCCAAAAAAATAAATGTGTACACATATTCTAAACAGACCAGCAGGTATGTATTGCTCTGAATTTAGCATGGAAATTATAACAGGTTTTCTCTCAGGAATTTCTTGAGGAGTTTGGTGATTTTTAAAAATAGAGTATTTGGCAGTTGAGAACAGAAATTGGTGATGATTAGACAGAAACCAGGTAGGATGGTGAAGTGACTTTTGTAGAGAATTAACATGTTATATAGCCATTTGGGGGATAGAGTCGATGGTTTGAGTTAAACGTTTGTTTCTGTGGTCTTCATACTGGGACTTTTAGCCAACTAGCCATATCTACATACATGGATCTTTTGCTAAAACAAAGTCTGTATGTCACATTGATGGCTGTGTGCTGCCTGGCATCACTTTCAGTGCCATGGAGCATACTGGTGAAAAAGCTTTTTAGATGCACAAAATAAAGTGATCCCACCAGAAAACAATGATAAATATTGCTGTGATTATAGTCAATAGCTACGGAAAACATTTAATATCAGGTAATATGTTACTATCTATATCAATTGAGATAGTTGTATAATTGTTGATTTTGGAATGAAATATAAATTTGATTGGATAGAAGACTTATGTTTGGTTTCAGATGAACTATGTGATTTATTGAGAAGAACTTGAGGGGAAATTTTATCTGACATTATATGAGAATATCATAAGGAAACATATCTCATCACATTGTTGTGATGGGTTCTTTGACATAGTTCCCATAATATTTCATGTACTAATAGTGTGATTCTTTTGAAAGTTACTTCTGCCTCTTTTAAGATAAAATGAAAAGATGGGATCTATTTTACATAGAGAAATACTGACATGATCCATTGCTGAGTAAGTATTGGATCTGGCCCAAATTATTAATTACTTATTACATGCAACTTTCCTGAAGTGTGCGTCAGAATATGTGTAATAATTCTAGCTTGTGTTTCTTTATTTTTAGGCTGAGAACAGTGGCAAGGATAGATAAAAAATGAAATTCTAATAATAATAAAAATAGCTCAGGAACTCTTGTACAAAGTTATGCAATGTTTGTAGCATTTATTCCTCTTTAGTGTTACAGAACATCATCTTCCATACATCAGATCTCTGCATAAGCCAGGACATTCCCATACATTGAGGAAAAAGGACACCTTGGCTCCTGAACTTCTATGTAATCTCTTAATCTAGTAGCATCTTTGCTTTTGCTCCAGATCTCTAGTCTCTTCCTGCCTTCCTCCTCCTTTTGGTCCAGTTCAGTGGTGTATTATATTTTAGCCATTTTGGCTGCCTTTAGTATGCATACATTGTACAGAATCTATACATATGAAGGTAAACATTAATGTTTATGGACTAATTTGAAAATTATCAGGTTTTCACGCTTATGGTGATCAGATTATTTCAGAGGGCTTTAAAAGCTGCATGCATGCCGTGAGGATAATTAACCTGGAGCTCATCAATGATTAAAATTACACACTAAGCTTTGTGATGTTTGCTTCCTAGGCAATTAGAGTGTCATTTAAGCATCTCAGATACCAAATGAATTTTGATTTCATCTTCAATCCATGATCTTTTGATGTATTCTAAACTGATCACTTCCTCTCTGATTTGCTGACAAGATTAGATTTGATTACAGTAAGAACATTACTTACATAGTCCTAATACCTAACATGTCTGTGACCTTCAATGGCATCTACCCTTCAATGGCATCTACCCTCTTTTTGAAAGGAATTTCTAAAATGTTTAGCAACGTCTGTTGCTTTTCTGCTTTCTTTTCTCCACAGCTCTCCGCTACTGTGAAGAATGTACCAGCATGCAGGGGTGGGAGGATCGTCAGGGC